>JAWZYT010003323.1:85000-92500 GCA_034508575.1 Petrolisthes manimaculis
AGTCTGCTGTGAAAAGAAGGGTAAAGGAAGACCACCAAGCTGTGACTCAGGGTGGAAACGTAAAGAATGAGATCACGAAGACTGATGGCAATGACTTCAAGTTGACGACCCAGACAAATGACATTAGTGTCCTGGTTAGATTACGAGGTGAGAAGATACAGGAACTCAGTGGTGTGAAGGGGACAATAAAGGATGAGGGGGAACTTGATACTGTGCTTGAAAGGCCTCCATCTCCTCCTCCTCTTCTTATTATTCCTCCTCCTCCTCCTCCTCCTCTTCCTCCTCCTCTGACGAAGCCCAAGGACCTCCTCCACTTATTAGATCACGGCGCCAGGAGCGAGAGAGACGTGAATGTGGACCAAGAAGAAAGCTCTCAAAAGATAAGAACCGCAGTACCCCAAGTTTCCCAGCAAAAGTTGACCAGTCCACCACCACCACCAACACCCCCACCACCACTACCACTCTCTCTGCTACCACCACCACCACTACCCCTCTCTCTGCTACCACCACCACCACTACCACTCTCTCTGCTACCACCCCCTCCTCCACTCCCACCCCAACCCCTTTCTCTGGTAAGTCAGTCTGGTGCGAAGAGAATTGACCAAGTCTTTATACGTGGGTTTTCCTTCCTACACTCCGCTCCCAATGGTATTATCCCTTCACTTCTCCCCCCTTCGTTGTCTCCTCCTCTTCGTCCCCCTCCTCCTCCTCCTCCTCTTCTCCCTCCTCCTCCTCTTCCCCCTCCTCCTCTTCCTCCTCCTCTCTCCCCTCCTCGTTCCTTCACCTCCCAGTCTCCGAACAGCCAGCAACCAGATTCAAAGATGGTGAAAAAACAGATGGTGAAAAATGATGATAATGATGATGGGGTTATAGATAATGAAGTCGACGATGATGATGATGATGATGATGGGGTTATACTTACTGATAATGAAGTTGTTGATGATGAGGATGATGATGATGATAGTGACTGGGAGGACGGTAGTGGCCAGAAGATACCACGACAACCACAAGAGGAAGAGAAAGATGATGATGATGATGTGGGTAGAAGAAGTGATGATCAATCTATTATGACACACTCTCGTCCACCACCACCACCACCACCACCACAACAACAACAACAACAACAACAACAACAACAACAAACACCAACTCTTACACACTCCCATCCCCCACCACCACCACAACCACAACAAACACAAACACTTACACACTCCCATCCCACACCACAACAACAACAAACACTTACACACTCCCATCCCACACCACAACAACAACAAACACTTACACACTCCCGTCCCCCACCACCACCACCACCACGACAACAACAAACTATCCAACACCTCAATGCAAGTTACTCAGTGCTGCTACGGCTTGCTACTTCACCCTTAAGTTGGGGATCATCAACGACGGGGAAAAAAGTAGTGAATGACCAACGCCACCAACATCAGCAGAAACATCAACAGCAACATCGGGCCCTCTCGCGTCGCAAAAGAAAAGTAAGTGTCTCTCTTCCTTCTTGTCTTTCAGTATGTGTGTCTTCTCGTCTTTCAGTCTGTCTGTCTTCTTGTTTTTCAGTCTGTTTGTCTCTATATTACAGTATTTTCTTCTTTTTATTAAGGGGTGTGTGTGGGAGTAGGGGACAGGCTTGGGTGGGGAGGTTTATTTTTATATTATTTAAGAACATGGAATTTTACTTTTGCATTATTTTAAAATCGTAACATGGACATACAGATTCCATTCTAGATTTTATTTCCTTCAGTTTTGATATTATTATTAAGGTTTAAACAGTTGGTTAGGTTAGGTTAGTTAGGTTATATAATGAACACCAGCGACACAAAATAACATGCAATGAAAATAAAATAATAGAAAAATATATACAGAGAAACCAAAATACCAAAACACGTAAGAAATAAAAAAAAAAAAGCATAAAAAAGAACGTGAAAGAAAAAAAAGAAAAGAAAAAAAGAAACAGAGAAACAAAAAACACGAAGGAAAGTAAAAAAAAAAAAAAAATAGAAAAAAATATGAAATAACAGAAAGAAAATCGTAATAAAATAAAACTGCAAAAAAATAACAGAGAAACAAAACAAAAAAAACTTGTAAGAAAGAAAATAAGAAAAAAATAAGAAGTAAATACAATAATATAAATATAAACACAAAAAATAAATATAAACACTATTAATTAATGAATACAGAACAAAACCCCATCTCGAGTTTCCTATCAGAACCACACCACGTTTATTGTGTGTGTGTGTGTGTGTGTGTGTGTGTGTGTGTGTGTGTGATGTAATTTCAGTACGTAGGTAGGTAACCCCTGATGGTAACTGAGACGGGTTTATATACAATTATATATTGCAGTACACATAGATATTATTATTATTATTATTATTATTATTATTATTATTATTAATAATAATAATAATAATAATAATAATAATAATAATAATAATAATAATAATAATAATAATAATAATAATAATAATAATAATAATAATAATAATAATAATAATAATAATAATAATAATAATAATAATAATAATAATAATAATAATAATAATAATAATAATAATAATAATAATAATAATAATAATAATGTGTCTAATTTATGTGGCTATGATTAAAGCTGTCAAAACATGGACACAGTTTGTGCTATTATTAATTATATATACTCTATATTATATTCCAATTATACGTGTGATTTTTATTCGAATGGCTGTGACATCGAACTACATTCACCTATAAAATTTTGTTGATGATAATAATAGTAATAATATTTATGTGGCCATGATTGCAACTGGCCAAAATAATAATAATAATAATAATAATAATCCACCACGTATACAATCACAATCAATATATGAGTTACCTTCTCAATTGTGTGTGTAATTTTTATTCGTATGATTTTTGGCGTCGTAATGTTTATAAATTATGTGGTCATGATTGGAGCTGTCAAAAACGTGGCCACAACTAGCGTAAAATATATAACGTTATATTGTATGATATGGTGAATATTTTAGAGAGAGAGAGAGATAGTGATAGATAGTGAGACAGAGAGACAGAGAGAGAGACAGAGTGATGTACAGAAAGAGAGAGAGAGAGAGAGAGAGAGAGAGAGAGAGAGAGAGAGAGAGAGAGAGAGAGAGAGAGAGAGAGAGAGAGATACAGAGAGACAGACAGAGAGACATAGACAGAGAGAAAAAAAACACCCACTGCCTACTGTCCTAATAATAATAAAAATAATAAAAAAAAATATCTGCCAAATGTTATATATATATTATTATGTTCTATGAATACATGAATATTTCTACCCATTTCTAACCCGTTAAATATGTATGTATAAACTTTGTGAGCCATTTGTTTAATTTGTGTTTCCATGATATTTTATTATACAAAATTTGCATATTCCATTTATAACTGAACCCCGTTAACTCAATTGTATCCCTTTATAATAATGTCTCTCTCCTCTCTCTCTCTCTCTCTCTCTCTCTCTCTCTCTCTCTCTCTCTCTCTCTCTCTCTCTCTCTCTCTCTCTCTCTCCTCTCTCTCTCTCTCTCTCTCTCTCCCTCTCTCTCCCTCTTTCTCTGTATATCACTCTGTCTCTCTCTCTGTCTCTTCTCTCTCTTTCTCTCTCTTTCTGTATATCACTCGTTTTACACTGTTTACTAGCTAAATATTGATGTTGTTGTTGTTGTTGGTGGTGGTGGTGTTGGTGTTGTTGTTGTGTATTATTATTGGTGTGGAGGTGTACAGTCATCACCAAAAGCATGTGTCTCCTATCATGCAGGTCTATTGATTACTGCTCATACTCTGACATAAATAATTCCTCGGTTTGCACTGTTTTATTAAAGGTGTGAATTATATATACCATTTTCTATGAGTCTAAGTCCAATAAACTCTCATTTTGCACTTGTTTTATGTTTTTTTTGTCATGTACGGTCGCCATTCATTACAAATACAAAATTCATTACAGTACACACCCATAACACCGGTATAAAATAAGGCATTACTTTATTACATAAGTACTGTACACAAGTTTCGCGAATAATACATACTTACATCTCTTCTCTTCACTTCTCACTTCCCTTCTCTTCCCTACAATTCCTTTTCCTTCTCTTCACTTCACTTTTTATATTCCCTTCCCTTCCCTTCTCTTCAATTCCCATTCCTCTTCTCTTTTTTTTTTCCCATTCCGCCTCTCTCTTCTCTTCTCTTCTCTTCAATCCCCATTTCTTCTCTCTTTTCTATTCCCTTCCCTTCAATTCCCTTCATTTTTCATTCCTCCTCTTCACTCCCCTTCTCTTTACTCCCATTCCTCCTCTTTTCTCTTCCCTTCCTTTCAATTCCCATCTCTCCTCCTCCTCTTTTCTCCTCACTTTTCTTTCCATATCTTCCATTCCCATTTCTCCTCACTTTTCTGTCCATGTTTTCTGTTTGCTACACTTTCTTATCCTTCCCTTCCTGTCCATCTAACTCTCCTCTCTACTGTACATCTAACTGACGTTCCCCTTCACACACGCCCACGTATATCACTTTTTACTTTTACCTTCTCCTCCCTTCTCCTCCCCTTGCCTCCCCTTGCCTCCCCTTGCCTCCCCTTGCCTCCCCTTGCCTCCCCTTGCCTCCCCTTGCCTCCCCTTGCCTCCTCTTGCCTCCCCTTGCCTCCCCCTTGCCTCCCCTTGCCTCCTCTTGCCTCCCCTTGCCTCCCCTTGCCTCCTCTTGCCTCCCCTTGCCTTCTCTTGCCTCCCCTTGCCTCCCCTTGCCTCCCCTTGCCTCCCCTTGCCTCCCCTTGCCTCCTCTTCTCACTGTACAGTTTAGTTCAATAGTTTCGAGACATGTATAGTGTTAACTCGAGGTCAATATGCAATCCCTTATTTTTCATTTAATTTCACGATATGTTTTGCGAAATTTAATTAATGCAATAGAAGATAAATACACCAATATTTTACACAACTATGTACTGTACTTATTATCTGCAACTTAGAATCACTTAAAAAATATACGTAAAAAATTATCTAAAGTCATATTATGTATAGTGGAGTTGATTCCTTCTTGGTAGAGACAGAAAACAATATTAATTTTACATATCTATATTTATCTATATTTCTCGATTATAAATGCCAGAGTAGAAACAATAATATTAAAACTATATATTAAGATATAATAAAAAACCGGTGATACAAAACTACTTACAAAAATGCTAGTACAAAAAAAAAAAAAAAAAAAAAAAATATCCAATTCTGTCTAATACAAAACATAAATATTTTACCCCAGTTTTCCGCTAGCCGTATTTATGTCCTTCCTTCTTTCCTTCTCTTGCCCTTATCATATTTCTTTTACATTTCTTTTCCCATCACGTCTCTTCCCTTCACTTCAATTCCCTTTCTTTCTCTTATTTCTTCACTTTTTTTCTTCACGTCTCATCTTTTTACTTCAATTCCCTTTCTGTATCTTATTTCTTCATTTTTTTTTCTTCACGTTTCTTCTTTTTACTTCAATTCCCTTTCTTTCTCTTAGTTCTTCACTTTTTTTCTTCGCTTCAATTCCCTTTCTTTCTCTCATTTCTTCACTTCATTTTCTTCAATTCCCTTCTTTTCTTTTAAATTCTCATTATTTCTTTTCCCTTCCCTTCAATTCCCATTCTTTCTCTCATTTCTACACTTCTTTTCTTCCATTCCCTTCTTCCTTTCTCTTCATTTCTTACTTCCCTTTCCTTTCGTTTAAATTCCCATTCCTTCTTTTCATTTCCCACCTCCCTTCCCATCCCTTCAATTCCCTCTTCTCTCCTTCTATCAATTCTTCACTTCTCCTCCTTCTATATCACTGTCACTGCCACTGAATCTCACCTCCCCTTCATCCCTTCCTGCAGATAATAATAATAATAATAATAATATAGACATGAAGGAATGGATGGAATAAGGGGTGTGTGTTTATTTACTCGAAGACCAAAGTTACTGTATGTTTAGCGTACAGTACCTAAACTCTATGTGGCTGCTCACTTTTCCTAATAGATTTTCTCACGTCTACAAATTACAGAAACGCCCCCCCCCAGGCTTTATTATTCATATTGTACAGTTGGACACATGAATGGGTGGTACAGCCCAAGTGAAAGATGGTCAATTTCTGCCAATATCAAGTTCCTTATTAGTGCCAAATAGGAGACATCAGGGGCAGAATTCAATATTGAAGATGGTAATTAAAAAGCAAGTACCTGATAATAGATACTGGTTAGGTTAGGATAGATTAGGTAGGTAATTAGGAGGGGCAGAAGTCAGTATTGAGGATGGTAATATAAAAAGCAAGTACCTGATAATAGACACACAATGGTTATTCAAATGGAACATGTATATTTTCACCTGCATGGGCTGTACCACCAATTTATGTGTCCAACTGTACGTCTGGATAGGATTACAGCTTATAATACTAGAGGTTGCCCAACTCAGCCCCAGTGTACAGAGAGAGAGTCACCCCTTTATTCCACTACACGCCAATTACCAAGATTCTGTCAGCCTTTGCAGGTCCTACAGAGATTATACGAGGAGAGTGAAGTGTAGTTTAATCAAGGTGGCAGTGTGTTGCCCCCCTTGCTTAATGCTTGTTAATGTCGTGTGTCCTGGAGGGTAATAATGAATGTCAGTGTGTTGTTGAGTCCAGGGAGTTTGTAAAATGTGGTTGTCGAGAGAGAGAGAGAGAGGTGGAGAGAGAGAGAGATAGAATGAAAGAGAGAGAGGTGGAGAAAGAGAGAGAGGTGGAGAGAGAGAGAGAGGGGGAGACAGAGAGAAACACACAGAGAGACAGAGAGACAAAGTGAAACAGAGAGACAGAGAGACAAAGAGAAACACACAGAGAGAGACACAGACAGAGAGAGAGATTATGGAGTATGATAATGAGTGAGCAAATGTGTGCGTGTATATGTTAATGTGTGTGTGTGTGTTTGTGTGTGTTTGTGTGTGTGTGTGTGTGTGAAGGAGGTGTGCCATCGCTGTGTGTGCATATATAGACATACAATATATCTTTTTACAATAAATTATACACACACTGTGAAATGATATACAAACCCAAGGTAAAAAAAGATAAAACAAGAAAAAAAGTTTCACGTAGTTAAAACTCACTAAGCCAAAAGGAAATATAAATAGCGCCTAATTAAGGTTTATTGCTAAAGACAGCTTGAAAATCTACGGACAAATCCATCCACATTTTACTATCATTTAATTCAGGGGGTATTATTATTATAGTACTGTATGTTGTGTTGAATCTAGATAACATATAAATTTAAACTAAGGTATCACCACACGGACAAATCCATCCACATTTTACTATCATTTAATTCAGGGGGTATTATTATTATAGTACTGTATGTTGTGTTGAATCTAGATAACATATAAATTTAGACTAAGGTACCACCACCACACCGAGTAAGTAAGGCAGGAACATTTCACAGGCCTCCATCTCCCCCTTCCTTCTTTCCTCTTCAACTCACCCTTGTAATTCATACGTCAAACC
>JAWZYT010003323.1:102500-120000 GCA_034508575.1 Petrolisthes manimaculis
TCCTCCTCTTTCAATAATCTAAGACACGACACAGACCTGACACGCGAGAGAGAGACAGAGAGAGAGAGAGAGAGAGAGAGACAGAGAGACAGAGACAGAGAGACAGAGAGGTAGATAGATAGAGAGAAAGAGAGACAGAGAGACAGAGAGAGAGAAAGAGGAAGAGATAGATATATAGAGAGAGAGACAGACAGACAGACAGAGAGAGATCCAGGCTTCACACATTCGATTGTAGGATTGAGTATTTTCTTGATTTAAATACCTATCTAAGCCCACGTAAAGAAGAGCAGTTTATAGGAGGTATACCCATCTCTTCGAAGACTATCGGGAATCGAAGACTGAAATTTGCTGACTCCAAACTCCTTCCTTGCCTATCACGTGTTTTTTCAACGTGGATGGGTAGTGAGGATGTACACACGTCTACGATAACGTGTGGATAGTGAAGATGTGCACACGTGTGGATAGTGGTAGTGTTGGTGGTAGTGTTGTATTCATTGTTTTTGTTTGAGATGTAGTTTTCATTGATATGTTTCTGGTATTGTTGTTGCCTGGACTACCTCTCTCTCTTCTCTCTCTCTCTCTCTCTCTCTCTCTCTCTCTCTCTCTCTCTCTCTCTCTCTCTCTCTCTCTCTCTCTCTCTCTCTCTCTCTCTCTCTCTCTCTCTCTCTCTCTCTCTCTCTTCCCTTCTAGTTCCAGTTTGTATGTGTGTGTTTTGAGTGTGTGTGGGTGGGTGGTTGGGTGGGTTTGTATGTGTGTGTGTGTGGGTGTGGGTGTTTGTATTCATGTGAGTGTGTGTTTGTATTTAATTTATGTGTGTGTGTAGTGTATGTGTGTATGTTCATGTGTGTTTGTTATTTATGTGTGTGTGTAGTGTATGTGTGTATGTGTATGTGTGTTGGTGTATGTGTGTGGGTGTGTATGTGATTGTATTCATGTTCGTGTGTGTTTGTGTATGTATATGTGTGTGGCTTGTACGAGTATGTGTGCATGTATGTTTGTGTGTGTGTGTCTACGTTTGAGCTTGCATGCGTGTGTGTGTGTGTGTGTGTGTGTGTATACGTGTGACTGAGGTATTGGGTAAAGCCTTGACGATATCAATAGACGTGGTTCTTGCCGTGTCCACATTTCTTTGCCACATTCGGTGCTAAAAATTCCTTCCTTTCAATATTTTCGAAACTGAACATGATTTTGTGTCTGTATGTGTGTGTGTGTGTGTGTGTGTGTGTGTGTGTGTGTGTATGTGTGTGTATGTGTGTGTGTGTGTGTGTGTGTGTGTGTGTTTCGTGGCTTTAAGTTTAGTTATCTAGTTTTTAGCAGGCCTTATTTTTATCTTTTTTGTTATCTTTTTTTATCTTGTTTTACTTAACACTACCAACACCACTACCAACACTACCAACACTACTACCAACACCACTACCAACACTACAACCATTAACACCAACACTTTTTTTTTTGGCTTTTTATCCCAAGTTCTTCCGGCTTTTTATTTTTCTTCTTCCTCATTTTTTTATTCAATATGGACAAAGATCCGTAGTTTAAAAAAAATTGAGGGCCCTTACTGGAGCTCTATGAATTCTCCAAACTACTCCAGGCAACAGATTCCCTATTAGAAAAATTAGAAACACTGAAGGGTTCTGTGGCCTGGATTATGTTGGAGGGTTCTTAGAGCTCCAGTAAGGGCCCTCAAATGTTTTAAAACTACGGGTATAAATCATGTTTGTATTATGTTAGTGGAATATAACACACACACAAACACACACACACACACACACACACACACACACACACACACACACACACACACACACACACACACACACACACACACACACACACTTCTCTGGGTTCTCTGGGTTCTGGTGGTGTAGTGGCATGAAGCGCTCGCCACCTCACTCGCCTCGGGAAATTTAATTATTGATGGAATATACTCCTGCTCTTACTCTCGTTCTCTCTTGCTTGCTCTCTCTCTCTTGCTCGTTCTCTCTCTCTCTCTCTCTCTCTCTCTCTCTCTCTCTCTCTCTCTCTCTCTCTCTCTCTCTCTCTCTCTTTCTGTGTGTGTGTGTGTGTGTGTGTTCTTCACCAGAGTCACCTTTTTACAGTATATATCAATTTTAACACACACACACACACACACACACACACACACACACACACACACACACACACACACACACACACACACACACACACACACACACACACACACCCATGGACATAAATAATTCGCCTTAAGGGGTGGGTGGGAATAGGGGACAGGCTTGGGGGGGGGTTTGAGGGGTGCAGGAGTAGGGGGAGAGGCTTGGGAGGGGACTGGGGGGGGTGGGAATAGGGGGACAGGCTTGGGGTGGGGGGTTAGGGGGTCAGGGGTGTGTGGGAATAAGGGGTCAGGCTTTCTACCCACCCCAAGCCTCTCCCCCTACTCCTGCACCCCCTAAAACCCCCCCAAGCCTCTCCCCCGACTCCTGCACCCCCAAAAAACCCCCCAAGCCTGTCCCCTACTCCCACACCCCCTTAAATAATGACCATTACGGGGACTAGAGGCGTTAATCCCCAATAACGATCCAACCACAATTGCTGGCCATAAAAATACTCACTTAATATTCGTGTAAACCTTTTTTTTTTTTTTCATGTTCCGACACTGGACATAGGCTTCATCACCAAGCCCATTATCGTGGCCCTGGTCAACTGCTGATGTTGTTGTTGTTGTTGTTGTTGGTGTTGTTGGTGTTGCTGTTGTTGGTGTTGCTGTTGTTGGTGTTGTTGGTGGTGTTGGTGTTGGTGTTGGTGGTGTTGTTGGTGTTGTTGGTGTTGTTGGTGTTGTTGGTGTTGGTGTTGGTGTTGGTGTTGTTGTTGTTGTTGTTGTTGTTGTTGTTGTTGTTGTTGTTGTTGGTGTTGGTGTTGGTGTTGTTGTTGTTGTTGTTGTTGTATTGTTACGCATAATTATTGTCAAAGGCTGCCATTTTTGGATGTGTAAGAACATCAGAAAAAGAATTATGTCTCCTTTTCACAAACATGTCGACGGAATGTTTTTAAATCCTCTTTGCCTCGTACCACAGTTTTACAACAACAGAAAAAGTTTTACAGGAAAAAAATAAAAACACCGAAAATGTCATATTTCTCTTTTACGATAGTGGATTATTGACACAGACTATTGTAATGTGTGTGTGTGTGTGTGTGTGTGTGTGTGTGTGTGTGTGTGTGTGTGTGTGTGTGTGTGTGTGTGTGTGTGTGTGTGTGTGTGTGTGTGTGTGTGTGTGTGTGTGTGTGTGTGTGTGTGTCGAAAAAAGCAGTACAAATTGTTTCTAATATACAATAAACAACTCATAACTCATTCATGTGTTTTCGTCTAATACTTGGTTACACTTACTTTTATAATATTATCTCTTATATATTATACATTTCCACCTGAGTCACCAACACGTAAATATACACAAATAATTTCCGAGTATATTATGTGGAACTGGTGGTAATTTTTTCGTTTGTTTGTTGTGTGTTAACTTGAATCTCTGTTGGTTGCGATGGTAACGGGACTGAAAGGAAGGAAACAACGAGGCTTCTTGTGTACAGTCGACGGTATAAGTTCGCTTCATATCCATCTGCAATACTGTATCAGGGGTCTATTTATCTATACGTGGTGTTGCAGGCTGCTGGGTTGATGTACAGTCACAATCAAATATCCATCGACACTTTCCTTCCATCGTAGTAGTAAATATTTTGGTAATAAAGAACAACACGTGTATGTATGATTTTCCAGCACCTCATAATAATATTAATAATTGAAGGGGTTGAGTTGACGTAAGGTGTTTATGAATATATTTTGATATGATAAAGAACAACACGTGTATGATTTTCCAGCACCTCATAATAATAATAATAATAATAATTGAGGGGGTTGAGTTGACGTAAAGGTGTTGTTGTTGTGTGATTATATTTTGATATGATATTGATTTATTTACACGATGGAAGGAAAGTGTCGGTGGTTATTTGGATTGTGACTGTACCTGTGAAAATACCTGCCAGACTCTCTCTTACTCAAACTTTATCTAGTCATATTAGCATTATTAATATATACATACAGTCGCGGTCAAATATAATCATCCATATAGGGGTAACTCACGTAAGAGTTTGACAGCTTCCCTCTGTTCCTTAGATGATAAACTTTCCAATAAATAGGTTAACTACCATCTCTTAATTTAATACAAGCAGCTACACACTACTTAAAACAACAACACACACACACACACACACACGTTAACTACCATCTCTTAATTTAATACAAGCAGCTACACACTTCTTAAAACAATAAAATCATAAGTGAACGTAAAAACAATAGACAGTAGATTGTTTGAGATACCCATATGTGGATGATTATTATTGACTACGACTGTACATGAGTTGGAAGGGAATTTATGCTACCGGCTGTACACATAGACGAACAAAAAAATGGGTCCTGTGAAGAGTTAGGACGCGACAAAAGATTACATTAGGTTGTAAAGTTAAGAATACACCCGAGTGAGAAGTTTACACACTTTACTAAGTTATCTTTCTTCACACACAAATTGGAAGAGGGAGGGAGGGAAAGAGAGAGGAAGGGAGAGAGAGAGAGAGTGAGAGAGTGAGAGAGAGAGAGAGAGAGAGAGAGCTACACATAGAGACTAATAGAGATACACAGAGAGACACAGAGACAAATAGACAGAGAGAGAAAAAACTGACAGACAAAGAAATAACAGACAGACAGACAGACAGATAGATAGAGAAAGACAGACAGAGACAGAGACAGAAAGATAGACAAAGAGAGAAAAAAAACAGACAGAAAGACAGACAGAGACAGAAAGACAGACAGAGACAGAGACAGAAAGACAGACAAAGAGAGAGAAAAAACAGACAGAAAGACAGACAGAGACAGAAAGACAGACAGAGACAGAGACATACACAGACAGAGAAAAAAACCAGACAGACAGACAAACAAACAGACATAATAATAATAATCAGAGCAAATTTTTACATTCATATTTCACTGCCAGGAAAATACTAAATTGGAGTGTCTTGATTCCTCCAAAGTATGCCAGGAAACAGAATCATATGAACAAAAATAATGGTGTCCTGTTGCCTGGAATAGTTTGGAGGATTCAGTTGCTCCAGATTTATCAACAATGAGTAGGTACTGCTATGTTCTTACCTTATACAGTGGAATTCTATGCATGGTAGAGTCACGCCTTGGTATTCCTTGCAACACTCCTGCAAATGAAACGACCTTGAAATGAATAATGCAAAACTAGATATGTTGAAATTCTGTTTTTTTTTTTTTTTTTTTTTTTTTTTTTTTTTTTTTTTTTAATATGATTCATTTATGTCCTGATATTTCCCCCATATTTTGTATATTTTTCCTTATTTTACTATATTTTCCAAATATTTCCTTATATTTCCCTATATTTCCCCATACTTCCCTATAATATTTTCCCATATTTTCCCACTTTTCCCTTATATTTTCCCATATTTCCCTACTTTACCAATATTTCCCCATATTTTCCAATACTTCACTATATTTCCCCATATTTCCCTATAATATTTTCCCATATTTTCCAACATTTCCCTAGAATATTTCCCTATTCTTCCCCTCGTAATCACCATACTCTCTCATTATTATTCCCCTATACTTCCCTCATTATCCAATATTACTCCAATTCTCTTTCTACATATTTTCCTTTTATTATTTTCCTCACCATTCATTTTCTTCCTTTTATTTGCCTCACTTTCTTCTCCCTAACACACACACTCTCTCTCCTCTCACTATCCTCACTCTCCTTCAACCCATCCTTACATCTCCTCATTCATCCTTTCCCCTCACCATCCTCACTCTCCCTTCAACACATCCTTACATCCCTCTCCCTAACACACATACTCTCTCTCCCTTTCCCTTCCTTTCCTCTCCCTAACACACACACACCATCCTCTCATTCTCATTCATCCTTTCCCCTCACCATCCTCACTCTCCCTTCAACACATCCTTACATCCCTCTCCCTAACACACATACTCTCTCTCCCTTTCCCTTCCTTTCCTCTCCCTAACACACACACACCATCCTCTCATTCTCATTCATCCTTTCCCCTCACCATCCTCACTCTCCCTTCAACACATCCTTACATCCCTCTCCCTAACACACATACTCTCTCTCCCTTTCCCTTCCTTTCCTCTCCCTAACACACATACTCTCTCTCCCTTTCCCTTCCTTTCCTCTCCCTAACACACATACTCTCTCTCCCTTTCCCTTCCTTTCCTTTCCTCTCTTTCATCCATTAACATTTTACAGATCCCTCCTCGTTTTCTCTCTCTCTCTGTTTTACATCTAATTCTTCCTCTCTTACATTCTTTTCTTTACCTATTCTATACCTTTTTTCTTTTACCTATTATCTACTTTTTCTATATCTTTTTTCTTTTACCTATTATCTACCTTTTCTATACCTTTTTTCTTTTACCTATTTTCTACCTTTTCTATACTTTTTTCTTTCTTTATCTAATTTTTGCTTTCTTTACCTATTCTTTATTTTCTTTACCTATTCATTACATTTTCTTTACCTATTCTAAACCTTTATTCCTTACCTTCTCTCTACTTTTTATTTACTTATTCCTTACCTATTCTTTATCTTTTAATTACCTTTTCTATACCTTATCTTTACCTTTTACCTTTTATTTACCTATTATCTACCTTTTATTTACCCTTTACCTTCACTGTATCTTCCTTTTCCATCGGGTATTCACATATTAATTAATTCTCGCACCGACACAAAAAAAACTCTACGGTCATTCCTACCCACATTTCATTACCTCTGTGGTTGGGAGGGAGGGATATTTTATTTAATCCATTTCCTTCTTTCTCACCCTCCCACCTTCCTTGCTTACTTCTTTAATACTAAATACGATATTCTAGTGTGTGTGTGTGTGTGTGTAAATGTGTGTGTGTGTGTATGATAGAGGCAGTGTGTATCGTCTGTGTGTAATGAAGGATGTAAAAGTCTACGGACGTTCAAACCCCCATTTCACTTTTTTTTTTCTTTTTTTTTTTTTTTTTAACTTTTTTTTTTTTTTTTTTTTATCATAACATCAAATAATTTTTCATTTTTATAATCGCCACATTCAGTAAAGACTCAGCTCAATCATCAGATATAAATAATGTGTAGAGTTCAAATACATCCAGTGATGCAAAAATAAAATAAATAAATAAAATAAAATAAGAAAAAAAGAATTATAAAAAAAAACAATAACAATAATATTAACAATAACAATAACAATAATAACAATAACAATAATAATAACAATAATAAAAAATAATAATAACAATCACAATCACAATCCTTCATTTACCATCTCTCCCTCCCTCCATTTCTCCTTCTTTAACCATCTCTCCCTCTCTCTCCTTCCCTCATTCCTTTACCATCTCTCCCTCTCTCACTCCCTCCACTTCTCCTTCTTTTGCCACAGCCTCATCAACATTAAATTGCTCATAATTTTACTTTGCGTCGCTTCACTTGGGTTACCGCTTCCCATGAATTTTTAAGAGGCCACAAGGACTGTCTAAGCATTCCCAGAGAGCTGCCTGGTGGTTGCATGGTATATATATGAGTGAAGGGATGGAGGATGAAAACTCAGGTAAAAAATTATGTGATGTAGCGGCGTTTACTTTCGCCAAACACACACATTCATACACCACTACTCATATTAACACACGATCACACACACACACACACACATGAATGCATACACCACTCATACACGGTCACACACACACACACATGAATACACACACATGCACACACATTCATGCATACAACATCACTCATATGAACACACAGTCACACACACATTCATGCATATACCACAACTCATTACACACGAACGGACACACACACACACATGAATGCATACACCCATCCATGCCTGCACACACACGTACACACGTACATACTATACATACATACATAGACTCATGCACACACAGGTATACACATACATGAATACTGTACATACATACACTCATTCACACACACGTACATACACACACACACACACACACACACACACACACACACACACACACACACACACACACACACACACACACACACACACACACACATACATACACACACACATACATACATATAAGCACACACTTACACACACACATCAGTGACTGGAACTGTAAACATTTGGTCATATTTCCTTGACTGCTCGTATATCATGGTAAGATAGTCTAAAAATATACCACCACCAGTCTCCCTTCGTTTCTCACAGTTGCTTGTACAGTTGGATACAGGAATGGGTGGTACAGCCCAGGTGAAATATACTTGTCCCATTTGAGTAACCATTGTGTGTCTATTATCAGGTAGTTGCATTTTATTACCATCCTCAATACTGACTTCTGCCCCTGATGTCTCCTATTTGGCACTAAGGAACACACACACACACAAACACACACACACACACCATCCTCAATACTGACTTCTGCCCCTAGTGTCTCCTATTTGGTACTAAGGAACTTGATATTGGGAGAAATTGACCATCTTTCACTTGGGCTGTACCACGAATACCTGTGTCCAACTTTACATTACAAGGTCTATCTGTTTGTTGTGTTTACGTGCAATTATAGTCTCTAATATGAAAACACAGAGTTATTGTTGATTCAACCTGCGATCCAATAAGATAAAAGCCGGAATGTTTATGTAAGTTTGTTTGTTTTTCCTGGGAAGCAAAGAGCGCTCACGTTTCCACTGATTCTATCTCCAAAAAGTATAAGAAAAGAGGGGTTTTTTTTCTCTTTACCTAATTCATGCTAAAACACGGAGAAATAGAAAATCCTCACACTGCATCCTGTAATGTAAGCAGTGAGGGGATCTTTATCTGAAATTGGAAGACTCTAATTCGATGCTTTGATGACTGAAGGCATTAATATTTCATACCTGGAACCCCCTAGTCGCTGCTTCCAACATTCCAGACATTCACTGCAATCACATCCTCTTTTTCACTCACTACTCCTCTGCCCAATAGCACACCAATTCCTGTGTCTGTTTTCACTCTCACCATGTACAGTTGGACACAGGAATTCGTGGTATAGCCCAAGTGAAAGATGGTCAATTTCTCCTAATATCAAGTTCCTTAGTGCCAAATAGGAGACATCAGGGGCAGATGTCA
Organism: Petrolisthes manimaculis; assembly: GCA_034508575.1. Taxonomy (NCBI): domain Eukaryota; kingdom Metazoa; phylum Arthropoda; class Malacostraca; order Decapoda; family Porcellanidae; genus Petrolisthes; species Petrolisthes manimaculis. The sequence continues at coordinate 111,691 of JAWZYT010003323.1, forward strand.
GTATTGAGGATGGTGTGTGTGTGTGTATTTGTGTGTGTGTGTGTTCCTTAGTGTCAAATAGGAGACACCAGGGGCAGAAGTCAGTATTGAGGATGGTAATAAAAAGCAACTACCTGATAATAGACACACAATGGTTACTCAAATGGGACAACAAGTATATTTCATCTGGGCTGTACCACCCATTCCTGTGTCCAACTGTACAGTAGGCCATAGAAATAAGAGTAATAAATTTAGCATATACAGTATATTCTTTTAAGGGGGATATATATTCGGTGTTGGTAAATTTTGAAGCAACTGAATCCCCCAAATTATTCCAAGCAACAGAACACCATTATTTTTGCTCTCCTGGTCGTGTTTCCTGGCATAATTTGGAGGAATCAAGGCACTCCAATGTACCAATAGGGCAATACCCCCTTAACGACAATACTATTCTCAGAGTTTAACAATACACACCACAGTGGCGACACAACTTTAGACTACAGCTGGCCAGAGACACGAGTATTACAGTAATTATAAGTTTGATGCTACACAATTATGACCTTCCGGGCAAGAATGTCCTACACACCAGGCAAATGCAATGGAGCTTAAAGAGGGTAATTCACTTTTGTTACATTGGAGTGCCTTGATTCCTCCAAACTATGCCAGGAAACAGAACCAGATGAACACATGTAATGGTATTCTGTTGCTTGGAATAGTTTGGAGGAATCAGTTGTTCCAGATTTACCAACACTGAACTTCACCTTAAACCACTAATAATGTGTAATGACAATAATACCAAAGGCTTCTGAAACATAATTAGTTCTCTCAAGCAAAAACACAATATTCAGTCACTCTCCATTCACCTTTTTATTTTTTTGCCTACCTAACTGACTGACTGACTGACTGACTGACTGACTGACTGACTGACTGACTGACTGACTGACTGACTGACTGACTGACTGACTGACTGACTGACTGACTGACTGACTGACTGACTGACTGACTGACTGACTGACTGACTGACTGACTGACTGACTGACTGACTGACTGACTCTTGGTCGATAGATAGATGAATAAATAGATAGATAGATAGAGAGAAAGGAAAGAGAGAGAGAGAGACAAAAAGACAGACAGACACACACAGAGAGACATAGAGGCAAAGAGAGACAGAAAGACAGACAGAGAAACAGAGAGAGAGAAAAAAATGAGAGAAAGAAATGAGAGAGAGAGAGAGAAAAAAAAATGAGAGAAAGAAATGAGAGAGAGAGAGAGAAAGAAGGACATGGAATATCTGAGCCGTGAAAAAGCGCCTCGTTTACGTATGCATGGACAAGGTGAACCAAGTGGCCAGGCCAGGTCAGGTCAGGTCAGGTCAGGTCAGGTCAGGTCAGGTCAGGTCAGGTCAGGTCAGGTCAGGTCAGGTCAGGTAAGGTCAGTCAGTCTTCTCAAAGGAATGCAAAAGTGAGACTGATATTGAACCCAAGGCTGAGTTCGAATGCAGGGTGTGTGTGTGTGTGTGTGTGTGTGTGTGTGTGTGTGTGTGTGTGTGTGTGTGTGTGTGTGTGTGTGTGTGTGTGTGTGTGTGTGTGTGTGTGTGTGTGTGTGTGTGTGTGTGTGTGTGTGTGTGTGTGTGTGTGTGTGATATTGTGCATTTTCCCACCCAGTACAACTATAGAGGCTGAGTTTGTTTTTTTCTTAGAGGATTTTTTAACTTTGATGGATAATCGAACATAATTTACATGCAAGACGTTTTTTGCTAAATTAGAATATCAATCTATTACCAAATAACATAAACTTTATTTACATTCAACACCTTTTTTGCTAAATTATAATATCAACCAATTACCAAATAACATAAACTTAATTTACATGTAAGACCCTTTTTGCTAAATTTGTATATCAACCAATCACCAAAATTAATAACATAAACTCTATTTACATGCAAGATCCTTTTTGCTAAATTAGAATATCAATCAATTACCAAATAACATAAACTTAATTTACATGTAAGACCCTTTTTGCTAAATTTGTATATTACCCAATCACCAAAATTAATAACATAAACTTTATTTACATTCAACACCTTTTTTGCTAAATTTGTATATCAACCAATTACCAAATAACATAAACTTAATTTAATTTACATTCAACACCTTTTTTGCTAAATTTGTATATCAACCAATCACCAAATAACACAAAAACTTCATCCCATATTGAATTTATGTTGTGGCTGATGGAGTATTGGCTCGGTTTGAAAATGATTCCTATCTGACGAGCAAATAAACCCGACCAGCAAATCGAACCGTAAGCCAGGGATTGTGAGACACGAGTCCTTCTGGCTACTGGTGTCTGTTGTCTCTCTATACTTACTTACTCACATTTTTCGCTGACCTAAAATTGAAAGCATGGATGGGAATGGGTTGAGGGTCGCTTGCTCATATACGACATAAAATTGAAAGTTTAAATGGGGGAAGGGGGAGACTTGTTCATATATTTTTACACGATATACATTTACCTTACGACATATATTTTTACACACATATATTTACACACATATATTTACACACATATATTTACACACATATATTTACACCACATATATTTACACACACATATTTACACACATATATTTACACACACATATTTACACACATATATTTACACACATATATTTACACAGCATATACATACACAACAAATATTTACACACATATATTTACACACATATATTTACACACATATATTTACACACATATATTTACACACATATATTTACACAGCATATACATACACAACAAATATTTACACACATATATTTACACAACAAATATTTACACACACATATTTACAAAACAAATATCTACACAGCATATACTAACACACATATATATATACAACAAATATTTACACCACATACTAAGGGTAAAAAAAAAAAAAAAAAAAAAAAAAAAAAAAAAAAAAAAAAAAAAAAAAAAAAAAAAGCAGGAATGGTGTGATTATTTAAAAGCAAAAATAATGATATTCTATTGTTGCTTGGAATAGTTTGGAGGATTCAGTTGCTCCAGATTTACGAGCAATACTGTAAGAAATATGGTGAATTGTGAGGTAATTCATTCTCTACCAGTAACCTTCTAATCAGGTTACCTCGTGTGAACCGTAAGGTCTGTTGTGGTCTGTGTTTCTCTATGTAACTCTATGTAACTCTATTCCTTTATCTATCTATCTATCTATCTATCTATCTATCTATCTATCTATCTATCTATCTATCTATCTATCTATCTATCTATCTATCTATCTATCTATCTCTTTACCTCTATCTCTCAATTTCTCCATCCCCCCCCCCTCTCTCTCTCTCTCTCTCTCTCTCTCTCTCTCTCTCTCTCTCTCTCTCTCTCTCTCTCTCTCTCTCTCTCTTTCTCTCTCTCTCTCTCTCTCTCTCTCTCTCTCTCTCTGGTGTGCAAAGGAATGTCTGCTTTAATGTCCTTTTCAATAGAGTCCATACCAAGATCTGTACCCTGCTCTCTCTCTATCTCTCTCTCTCTCTATCTATCTATCTATCTATCTATCTATCTCTTTCTGTGTGTGTATGTATGTCTATCTATCTATCTACCTATCTATCTATCTCTTTCTGTGTGTGTATGTATGTCTATTTATCTATCTACCTATCTATCTATCTCTTTCTGTGTGTGTATGTATGTCTATCTATCTATCTACCTATCTATCTATCTCTTTCTGTGTGTGTATGTATGTCTATCTATCTATCTATCTATCTATCTATCTCTTTCTGTGTGTGTATGTATGTCTATCTATCTATCTACCTATCTATCTATCTCTTTCTGTGTGTGTATGTATGTCTATCTATCTATCTACCTATCTATCTATCTCTTTCTGTGTGTGTATGTATGTCTATCTATCTATCTACCTCTGTCTATATCTATTTGGTTAAAAAATTATATCTATCTTGTGTAATGGCATAAAAATTACATCTATCAACAAACTGTATAAATATTTCCAAATTTACTGTTCTTGGCGACTCGATATTTCAATACGAAATTACAATATGATTATCATTTATATTTTGATTTTGTATGTGGCGAATAAATTATATAAACCGTATCAACAAAATGTATAAATATTTTTCCATCTAACTTTCATAATAATATTTTCATAAATAATATTTTCATTTTAAAATATTATCTTGTAAATGGAAAATGTATTATATGTGACAACCAAATGCTAAAATATTTTCCCAGTTAAATCAATATACAGTTTTCTGGCAATATACAACAATAGGAAACTCAAGGATTTATGTATGTATGTATGTATGTATGTATGTATGTATGTATGTATGCATGTATGTACACACAGAGACGAATGTGTTGATTCTCTCTTAATCCCCACTGTGAACAATTAAATTATTGTGTGTGTGTGTGTGTGTGTGTGTGTGTGTGTGTGTGTGTGTGTGTGTGTGTGTGTGTCTTATGCGTACAGATATATGTATTTGTATATTTATTTATGTGTATATGTGTATGTATATGCCTATGTGTATGTATATGCGTATGGGTATGTGTATGTGTATGCATGTGTGTGTGTATACATATGCATGTGTGTGTGTATATATATGTATCCGTATATATGTGTGTGTATGAGTATATGTACAATGTGTATATATGCATGTGTGTACGTGTGTGTGTATAAACTCAAGATAATTTTCCAAACTTAATAGCCAAATCAGCAAGGCTAAGTGGATGAGTGTCAACATCCACTCATAAAGGCGAAACATGGTCAGAGAGATTATTATTTTTGAGGGGAAGTGAAAGTGATGGTAGACTGGCTGGTGGTGGAAAGAGACTAATAAAAGAGGCTTGTTGTCTCTTTATTTATTGTCTCTTTATTTATTAAGAGACAATAAATAAAGACAACAAATAAAGAGACAATAAATAAAGAGACAAAACATAAAGAGACAATAAATAAAGAGACAACAAATAAAGACAAAAAATAAAGACAACAAATAAAGAGACAATAAATAAAGAGACAATAAATAAAGAGACAAAAAATAAAGAGAAAAAATTAAGAGACAATAAATAAAGAGACAATAAATAAAGAGAACAAATAAAGAGACAATAAATAAAGAGACAAAAAATTAAGAGACAACAAATTAAGAGACAATAAATAAAGAGACAACAAATTAAGAGACAATAAATAAAGAGACAATAAATAAAGAGACAATAAATAAAGAGACAATAAATAAAGAGACAATAAATAAAGAGAAAACATAAAGAGACAATAAATAAAGAGACAAAAAATAAACAGATTAAAGAGACTAACTTTAATTTAAATTTAATAAAGGATGGGTAACCAAAAAATAATATGCCTGAGAAAGATTGATGTTAAGAGGTGTGTGGGGGGCTTTGGGGGGGGTTTAGGGGGTGGGGGAGTAGGGGACAGGCTTTGGGGGGTGGGGGAGTAGGGGACAGGCTTTGGGGGGAGGGGGGGAGTAGCCTGGTGGTGTAAAGAAACTAAAGGAAACGTAACCAAAAAATAATGGCCCAGAAAAAAGATTAACGTTGGTAAATTTGGAGCAACTGATTCCTCCAAGCAACAACAAAACACCATTAATTTTGCTCTTCTGATTCTGTTTCCTGACATACTTTGGAGGAATCAAGGCACTCCATTGTACTAATAGCGTATTACCTCTTTAAGATAATGAAGAGAGTACGCCTTATCATAATTATAAAGCACTCGCTAATTTACATTTAATCTCTCCCAAGGTAAAATATTTCCTCCCCCTCCCTCTACCCCCTCCCTCTCTCTCTCTCTCTCTCTCTCTCTCCCTCCTTGTCTCCCCCTCTCTCTCTCCCCCTCTCTCCCCCTCTCTCCCTCCTTGTCTCCCCCTCTCTCTTCCCCTCCCCTACCCATTCCTCTTCCAATCCCCCTCCTCTTTCCTCTCACTTTCTCTCTCCCTCCTTGTCCCCCCCTTTCTCTCTCCCCTTCTCTCCCACTCTCTCTCTCCCTCTCCCCATCCCCTACCCTTCCCTCTCCCTCCCCCTCCCCCCTCTCTCTCTTTCTCTCTCTCTCTCTCTCTCTCTGTATATATGTGTATGTATGCGTGTGTGTATACGTATGTATGTATGTATATATGCATGTATATGTATGTGTGTATGTGTATATGACTATATATGTATGTGTGTGTATATGTATATGTATGTGTGTGTATATGTATATGTATGTGTGAGTATGTATATGTATGTGTGTGTCATGCGTAGAGAGAAACAAGAACATAAAAAAAAAACCATTCCATCAGACGACAAAATACGTCAAGATAGATGTTGTCGGTAGAGGCAGAATGACAACCCGAGGGAGAGGAAAGTCGATATGCAATTACTAGCGAGAGACAGTATCACAAAGAAGCACAGAGACATGCCAGCTGAATACATCACATACTCACAGAAGCAGTAGCAGTAGCAGAAGTAGTAGTAGTAGTAATAAGGATGAAGAGAGAAGGGGTGCAAAGGAGGAAGAGATTGATGTTGATACAGACTTTGCTACTGTAAATATTGGTTACTAAATGAGTGAGTGAAGGAGGAGGTAGATGAGATTGATGTTGATACAGACTTTGCTACTGTAAAAATTGGTTACTAAATGAGTGAGTGGAGGAGGAGGAAGATGAGATTGATGTTGATACAGACTTTGCTACTGTAAATATTGGTTACTAAATGAGTGAGTGAAGGAGGAGGTAGATGAGATTGATGCTGATACAGACTTTGCTACTGTAAATATTGGTTACTAAATGAGTGAGTGAAGGAGGAGGAAGATGAGATTGATGCTGATACAGACTTTGCTACTGTAAATATTGATTACTAAATGAATGAGTTATGGTTATGTTTATTTTTATTTATACGTTATGTTGGAAATTTTGTATTGATGATTTTGAAATTTATAATTATTGTAACATTGATACATATTATTTGTATCATTGTTATTATTATTGTTATTTATATTATTATTATGTATGTGTATTATTATTATTATTATTATTATTATTGTTATTTATATTATTATTATGTATGTGTATTATTATTATTATTATTATTATTATTATTATAATAATAATAATTATTATTATTATCATCATCATTACTATTATTTCTATTTCTATTATTTTTAGTATAATTATAATAATCATTACTATTAACACTAATAACATCATTTTAATAAACACCATCATTGAGAGAGAGAGAGAGAGAGAGAGAGAGAGAGAGAGAGAGAGAGAGCTAAAGACAGGACCACAGTAGTAAGGTTAAGTATACAATAAAAGCCCCACTGCTCTTTGGTATGCAGCCAAAACCTTACACTTTTATATGTGTGTCCGGGGGAGGTTATTGCCACACTCCAATCTTACTCCCTCACACTCCTTCCTTACTCCTATCTATACTCCCTCCCACTCCCTCACACTCCTATCTATACTCCCTCACACTCCTATCTATACTATACTCCCTTACACTCCTATCTATACTCCCTTACATTCCTACCTTACTCCCTTACACTCCTACTTTACTCCTATTCTCTACTCCCTCACACTCCTATCTATACTCCCTCACACTCCTTCCTTACTCTCTCTTACTCACTCACACTCCTTCCTTACTCTCTCTTACTCCCTCCCACTCCTACCTTACTCCTACTCCCTCCCACACTAACGTACCCTACCCACCAACCCACCACCCAGACAGATATATTTCAAAACGCATCAAAAGTTAACTCCTCTAACTTGATCATTATAATTACTAATTTAGACTCATAATGATGCAGCAGGGCTCTCAGTTGGGTCATTAAATTCTTAGTGAGTTAATTGGGTCGTTCGTGGAATTAAGGATTTCTCACTTCTATTTTTTTTTTTTTTTCTCGGCTTTTTTTTTTTTTTTTTTTTTTTTTTTTTTTTGGCCTCCCTCGTTTTTCGCACCATTTCCAGGCAATTTAGCGCTGAAGAGTTTTTTCCCCATCCGGCCTGGACTCTTCTGGAAGGGAAATTTTCACCTTTATTGCAGCAGTGATGAGATGAAAACACACATACGAGTCATACGTAAAATGTTTCTGTTTACGATGGCAGTCTAAATTCGTTTCTTTATCTCAAACTGCACAAACAATTAATTATTATTATTATTTATTATGGAATCACCTACAGATTTCTATATTCACCCCCCCCCCTATCTCAATTTCTTACCCCCCCCCCACCTCCCACTTTCTTTCCTTTAAAAATTCTGTGTATAAACATTATTAAATTTTGAAGTGTTTTCATATATTTTATATTCCAGTGATGATATGAAAACACAC
>JAWZYT010003323.1:130000-132500 GCA_034508575.1 Petrolisthes manimaculis
AAACACCACACACACACGCACACAGAAAAACACCACACACACACACACACACACACACACACACACACACACTCACACACGTATGGAAGGAGCTTGTTTCGTGGCATAGTCAGGAGGAATCAGAAGCCTCCTTTTTTTCATACACACACATACACAGGGTCCATTAAAAAGGTAATTCACTTTTGTTACATTGGAGTACCTTGTTTCCTCCAAAATAAAAAAATAAAATGGCAGGAAAAAACAGGACCAGATGAACAAAAATAAAGGTATTTATATATCTAAATCAAGAAGAGACTCTGTTTGTCTGTCATGCTATACAAATTGTCATGTGACCACCTACAGCGCCATGAATTCCCACACGGAAAGTGCACCTACACGAGGGGGGACAGAAGATATTTTCGTCACAAAAAACACCCCACTAATTACTTAATTACACACTTCACTTTTATCGTACGCCTGGCAACCCACTCGGTTTGTTTACATTCCACGCTCAGGCACGCTGCCACCGCTGGGAAGGAAAAAATATCGTACCGTGCGTATCACGGGCTTATGATCCAGTATATTCTATTGTTGCTTGTAATAGTAGTTTGGAGGAATCATTCGCTCCTGATTTACCAACACTATCACTTCCTAGTATATTCTATTGTTGCTTGTAATAGTAGTTTGGAGGAATCATTCGCTCCTGATTTACCAACACTGTCCCCTTCCCCCTTCATGATAATAATTCTAGCGTGTATAGACTCCATTGCAGGAATTGCGAAACCAGACCTGAACTCGTAGCCTTTCGTGACCTTTGCAGCTCCTTGATTTACCTCACCACAATGGCTGACAACCCTCTTATTTCTCTTTCTTATCTGTAATGTCCTTGTTGGGTTATTGGCTTTTCCACCACTCATAGCAATTCCACAGACTCCAAGGATATAATCATTTTGTGGCCACGTTTGGGTTGGACTTCTTTCTCTCATTATTTTGTGGCCACGTTTGGGTTGGACTTCTTTCTCTCATTATTTTGTGGGTATGATTCTGGTGGTCGACTTTTCCACATTTCTGACCTAACCTAACCTAACCTAACCTAACCTAACCTCACCTCACCTCACCTCACCTCACATCACCTCACCTCACCTCACCTCACCTAACCTCACCTCACCTCACCTCACCTCACCTCACCTCACCTCACCTCACCTCACCTCACCTGACCTGACCTGACCTGACCTAACCTAACCTAACCTAACCTAACCTAACCTAACCTAACCTAACCTAACCTAACCTATAATTGGTCTGATTAATTTTACCAGACAACTCGATACTAATTAATTGCTACGTTTCATTTTTTTTAGTCGAAAATGATGTCCCAAATCTCTCGTTTAAATTCTCGCTTTTTTTTTCTTTTTTTTTTGTAAATGTAAAGCAATTAAATTTAAGGACCAAAGTGATGCAGTCAGAAAATTGGAGGTTAATGAGTGTTTCAAAACTCTCCTTTATAAATGTCAAACACTCTTTTTTAAATTTCAAACCATTCTTTATAAATTTCAAACACACTTTTTTAAATTTCAAACCCTCTTTTTTAAATTTCAAACACTCTTTTTTAAATTTCAAACCATTCTTTATAAATTTCAAACCCATTTTTTAAATTTCAAACACTCTTTTTTAAATTTCAAACCCTCCTTTTTAAATTTCAAACCATTCTTTATAAATGTCAAACACTCTTTTTTAAATTTCAAACACTCTTTTTTAATTTCAAATACTCTTTTTTAAATTCAAACACTCTTTTTTAAATTTCAAACACTCTTTTTAAATTTCAAACCCTCCTTTTTAAATTTCAAACCATTCTTTATAAATGTCAAACACTCTTTTTTAAATTTCAAACCCTCTTTTTTAAATTTCAAACACTCTTTTTTAATTTCAAACACACTTTTTTAATTTTCAAACCATTCTTTATAAATGTCAAACACTCTTTTTTAAATTTCAAACCCTCTTTTTTAAATTTCAAACCATTCTTTATAAATGTCAAACACTCTTTTTTAAATTTCAAACACTCTTTTTTAAATTTCAAACACTCTTTTTTAATTTCAAACCCTCTTTTTAAATTTCAAACACTCTTTTTTAAATTTCAAACACACTTTTTTAAATTTCAAACACTCTTTTTTAAATTTCAAACCATTCTTTGTAAATGTCAAACACTCTTTTTTAAATTTCAAACACTCTTTTTTAATTTCAAATACTCCTTAAAATGTCATACACTCTCTTAAATGTCAAACTTTTACTTCTGAATACATTTTGAGGGAGAAGAATATAAAAAAATAAGTTTAAATTTCAAACACTCACTCTCTTAAATGTCAAATAATCTCTGAAGGACTCTGTGATGTAGTCAGAAAATTGGAGGTAAATGAGTCCTTCAAATATTACCACGAAACACACACCTATATAGAAGGAGCTCGTTTCGTGGCATAGTCAGGAGGAAACAGAAGCCTCCAATTTTCATACAAGATCACAGGGTCCT
>JAWZYT010003323.1:140000-145674 GCA_034508575.1 Petrolisthes manimaculis
TCCTTTCTCTCCTTCCTCTCCTTTCTCTCCTTCCTCTCCTTCTCCGGCTTTTATTCCTCCTTTTCCTCTTCCTTCCTCTCTCCTCCTCCTCTCCTTCTTCTCCTTTTCCTCTCCTTGCCTCCCTTCCGGCTTTTATTCCTCCTTTTCCTTCCTCTCCTTGCCTCCCTTCCGGCTTTTATTCCTCCTTTTCCTTCCTCTCCTCCTCTCCTTCTCTCCTTCCTCTCCTTCCTCTCCTTTTCCTCTCCTCCTCCTCTCCTTCATCTCTCCTCCTCCTCTTCCTTCCTCTCCTTTCTCTCCTTCCTCTCCTTCTTCTTCCTCTCCTCTCCTCTCCTTCCTCTCCTTCTACTCCTTTTCCTCCTCTTCCTTCCTCTCCTTCTCTCCTCCTCCTTTTCGTTTATATTCTAAATGTTGCACTCTCTTTTCTGTATAAAAAGTAATTGTTTACTGCATCCCTTCTCTTTTACTTCTGTTTACATCTTTCCTCCCCTCCTTTCAATTTTCTTTTCTTTTCTTTTCATTTCTGTCGCAGCAAACTTTTCGCTATTTAAAAAAAAAAAACTTTGCTATATCCATTCACCTTTCTTGTTTTTCTTCTGACATCTCTTCCCCTTCTTTCACTTATCCCTTCTTTCTTTTCATTCTATCTCTTTCTATCTCTTTCTATCTCTTTCTATCTCTATTAAAAACACTTCTCCTTCTTACTTTTCTTTCACTTATCCCTTCTTTCTTTTCATTCTTTCTCTTTCTATCTCTTTCTATCTCTTTCTATCTCTTTCTCTCTCTATAAAAAATACTTTGACTATTACATTCATTCTCCTTCTTACTTTTCTTTCACTTATCCCTTCTTTCTTTTCCTTCTTTCTCTTTCTATCTTTCTATCTCTTTCTATCTCTTTCTATCTCTATAAAAAATACTTTGACTATTACATCCATTCTCCTTCTTACTTTTCTTTCACTTATCCCTTCTTTCTTTTCATTCTTTCTCTTTCTATCTTTCTATCTCTTTCTATCTCTTTCTCTCTCTATCAAAAACACTTTAACTATTACATTCATTCTCCTTCTGTATAATTATGTTTCTTTGTATTTTTATATTTGCTTTCATTTATTTATTTATTTTTAATTTTTAAAGTTTACAATCAATATCCAAGAAACAAATTAATATGTTTCTCTGTATGTTTTTTTTTGTTTTTGTTTTTAATATTTTTAATTATTTTATTTTCATTATCCAAAGAATAAATTAATATGTTTTCTCAGTATTTTTTTTTTTTTAATATTGTCTTTTCTTTTTTTTTTTACTTTCAATATCCAGAGAATAAATTAATACGTTTTTTCCGTTTGATTATATTTATCTATTTATTTATTTTTTTCGTTTTACAATCAATATTCAGAAAACAAATTAATAAGTTTTTCTGTTTAATTGTATTAATTTATTTATTTTTTCATTTTACAATTAATATCCAGGGGAAAATTTTTAATATATTTTTTTGTTTAATTCTATTTATTTATTTATTTATTTATTTATATTTTCGTTTTGCAATCATTATTCAGGAAACAAATTTATATGTTTTTCTGTTTAATTCTATTTATCTATTTATTTATCTATTCATTCGTTTTGCAATCAGTATTTAGGAAACAAATCGATATGTTTTTCTGTTTAATTCTATTTATTTATTTATTATTAAATATTTAATATTAATATGTGTCTCTCATTTGTGTTATGTTTTTATTTATATTTATACTTTATATTTTACGAGTTTGTAAAGCTTATATTTCTCGACAGAATTTTTACCACTGGTTCCTCTTACACTTTTCATTCTCTTCACACACACACACACACACACACACACACACACACACACACACACGTCTCTCCTCTCCTCCACCTTGGCAAGAGGAAGAGGAGGAGGAGGAGGAGGAGGAGGAGGTGGGAGGAGGAGGAGGAGGAGGAGGAGGAGGAGGTGGAGGAGGAGGGAGGAGGAGAAGGAGAATGAGGAGAAAGAGAGAGAAAGAGAAAGAGGAGGAGGAGAATGAAGAGAAGGAGAAGGAGGAGAAAGAGAAAGAGAGAGAAAAGAGAAAAGAGGAGGAGGATTAGGAATAACAACAAACAAACAAACACACACACAAACACACACACAGGAAGAATGAGTTTAAGCGGATTACTGTATTTATTCTCCCACACCTTCTCGAAATAAATATGTTTTGTAAATATAATAAAACAAAAATGAGTATATATATATCTTTAAGAGGTGTGGTAGGTGGTAAATCTGGAGCAACTGAATCCTCCAAACTATTCCAAGCAACAGAACACCATTATTTTTGCCCCTCTGGTTCTGTTTCCTGGCATACTTTGGAGGAATCAAGGCACTCCAATGTACCAAAAAAAGAATTACCATCTTAAAGGAAAGAAACCCATCAAACAGAAATATGGGGACCAGGCTTGGGGGGAGTTTGGGGGGTGCGGGAATAAGGGGACAGGCTTGGGGGGGAGTTTGGGGGGGTGCGGGAATAAGGGGACAGGCTTGGGGGGGAGTTTGGGGGGGTGCAGAAATATGGGGACAAGGCTTGGGGGGGAGTTTGGGGTGGGTGGGAATAAGGGGACAGGCTTGGGGGGAGTCTGGGGGGTGCAGGAATAAGGGGACAGGCTTGGGGGGTGGGGGGTGGGGGGGTAGAAAATCAGTCCCACCCCACTACCCTACTAACCACTTTATATTTTATTTCCCCACACTTCCCGTTTTCTTTGCGTGTAACTTTTTATCTTTTTCCATTCTTCATTCTTTTTCACACACACTCACTCACTCTCTCTCAAATACATTTCCTTATCTATCTCTCTTTTTCAGCCTTCTCCCCTCACCGTTTTGGCCTTGCGTTTTTCTTTGTCTGTGTGTGTGTGTGTGGGTGTGTGTGTTGATTGTGTGTGTGTGTGGGTGTATGTGTCTGTGTGTGTGTTTCTGTGTGTGTTTTTCTGTGTGTGTGTGTATTTGTTTGTAGATTGTGTCTGTGTGTGTGTTTCTGTGTGTGTGTTTTTCTGTGTGTGTGTGTTTTCTGTGTGTGTGGTGTGTGTGTGTGTGTGTGTGTGTGTGTGTGTGTGTGTGTGTGTGTGTGTGTGTGTGTGTGCCCTTACCAGTTCTCGTAAAATCTTTCACTTTTTTATTCGTTCCCTAATTTCTTCCTTCCTTCCTTCTTTCTCTCTCTCTCTCTCTCTCTCTCTCTCTCTCTCTCTCTCTCTCTCTCTCTTCTCTCTCTCTCTCTCTCTCTCTCCTCTCTCTCTCTCTCTCTTCTCTCTCTCTCTCTCTCTCTCTCTCTCTCTCTCTCTCTCAGTCTCTCTATCAGTCTCTCTCTCCCCTCCACCCCTCTCTCTATCAGTCTCTCTCTCTCTCTCTCTCTCAGCAATGTACGGAAGTAATTAAGAAAGCAAACAAAACTATCGGCTTTATTGGCAGAGCATTCGAGTATAAGTCCAAAGACACAATCCTCACTTTGTATAATTCCTTGGTCCGTCCCCTTATGGAATATTGTGTCCAAGCCTGGTGCCCGTACTACCAGAAAGATATAGTAAAATTGGAACGAGTCCAACGTAGAGTTACTAAAATGATACCAAGTCTACGAAACAAAACGTATGAAGAGCGGCTAAATGAACTGAATCTATTCCCACTAGCACAACGTAGATTGAGAGGCGACTTAATCCAGGTATTCAAAATAATCAAAGGCATAGACAATATGGACTGCAACAAATATTTCAATATCGATCAAATCAAACTACACGAGAGGTAATGGCTGTAAAATCATAGGTAAATCTTTTAATTCACACGAATCCAAGAATTTCTTTTTTAACCGAGTCGTCAACTTATGGAATGGGCTTCCCCGTAACGTAATAGAATGTAACACAGTAGACAGCTTCAAACGTCGCCTTGATAAACACCTTGCATCTAATCCCCGACTTTCGATGTTTACTAATGAATAATTTTTTGCCCATTACAGCCAAATTTCAACTACTTTCTATCTTTCCTATAAAATTCCTTGTGGAGTTTTCTCTACCAACTCCACAAGGTTCTGACTCCTGACTTTATTTCCAGTACGGCTCAGGCCGGAGGGATTGGAGGGTGGGGAGAGAGCCTTCTACTTTGCTATCCTTACCTACGACTATCACTGGGGAGAAATTCATTCTCTACCAGTAACCTTCTAATCAGATCACCCCGTGTGGACCGTAAGGTCTGTTGTGGTCTGTGATTCTATGTAACTCTATGTAACTCTCTCTCTCTCTCCTCTTCACATCCTTGCATTATTATACCTTTATTTTATTTATTTCCTTCAATCTCTCTTTATCTCTGTCTTTCTCTTTCATTTTCTCCTTTTTTATTAATTTTCTCTCTCCTCTCTTTCCCTCTCTCTTTATCTCTTTCTTTCTCTTTATCTATCTCTCTTTTATTTCTTCCTTCACTCACTCTCTTCTCTTTCTTCTCTTTCCTTCTCTCCTTTTTATTCCTTTTCTCTCTCCTCTCTCTTTCCCTCTCTCTTTATCTCTTTCTTTCTCTTTTCTTCTCTCCTTTTCATTCCTTTTCTCTCTCCTCTTTTCTCTCCTCTTTCCTTCTTCATCTATCTCCATTTTGCTTATTCCTCCTTTCTCTCCTTCTCTCTTTCTTCCTTCTCCACCTATCTCTCATTTACTCATATTTCCCTTTTATTTCTTCCTTCTCTCTCTCCTCTTTCCTTCCTTTGTTTAAATACACACACACTTACACACACACACACACACACACATGTCTGTATTATTTATAAACACACACACACGTACACACGGAATACATATGTGTGTATTATTTAAAAAAAAAAAAAAAAAAAAAAATATGTGTGTATTATTTATAAACACACACATACACAAAATATATAATATGCCCGAATTTTTTATAAACACACACACACACACACACACACATCACACACACACACACACACACACGCACACACACACCACACAAACACACACACACAGCCAAACATTGCATCTCTCAATCACGACACTCATTAAATTCATTATATCCACAATGACCAAAATACGTGAAAAATGAATGAGTATAATATCATAATGTTTATAATGTGTATGTGTATGTGTATAATGTGTGTAACAAATGTGTATACAAAATAATGTACTGTACACAATGCCACGTTTAGTTAATATAACGTATTACTAACTATATACATACTATACATTATAATCATGGATACTATAACACCTGTATGTATGCTGGAAAAGACGAATATATATACATATACATATACAAATATACATATACATATACATATACATATACAAATATACATATGCTTACCTTAAAAGTGTTCATTCCATTGCAGTCTGTATGTAGATGCTGTTCCCTAATCACTCACACCCGTAGTTTTAAAACCTTTGAGGTCCCTTACTGGAGCTCTATGAACCCTCCAAATAATCCAGGCCACAAAACGCTTCAGTGTTTCGAATAGGAAATCTGTTGCCTGGAGTAGTTTGGAGAATTCATAGAGCTCCAGTAAGGGGGTGTGGGAGTAGGGGACAGGCTTGGGGGGGTGCGGGAATAGGGAATCTGTTGCCTGGAGTAGTTTGGAGAATTCATAGAGCTCCAGTAAGGGCCCTCAAATGTTTTAAAACTACGGGTGTTACTCCCTTAAAATTCCTGACGAGT
>JAWZYT010003324.1:0-45995 GCA_034508575.1 Petrolisthes manimaculis
TGTGTTTTCTTGCATCATCATCATCATTACTGCTGTTGTCATTGTAAATATTTTCATCTTCATCATTATCCTCATCATTCTAATCATCATAATAATTATAAAAATTAACACTGCTTGCTGTTGTTGTTGTTGTCACTAATTGTTTTTAGGACATCATCAGCATCATTATCATCGTTATCAACATCATCATCGGTATTTCCTTCATCAATACAGTCATTCACTATCATTGATGTTAGTAGTGAATGCTACGGAAGGTACGCTTACATAAATTATCATCAATTATCATAATCGTCTCCAACATTAGCAGTAATATTAATTATAAAAATTATTATTATTTTTATCATGATCAAAGACAACAGCTATCACTATCATCATCATCATCAAGTTAATTAACACCAACAACAACACCAACAACAACAACAACAACACCACAACCCCCTCATTTAAATCTCCCTCCTGTGCCGCCAATTGAACCCTGCGTTAATAATATCTAACAATTAATTACGCCTCGTTATATAATTTCACTCACATGTAAATATATATTCCATTCATTTATAGAGAAGCGTGCCAATCCTTGTTAATGTTATGTTGAAAGCACAGTAAATAAATGTGTCCTTGTCCTTTGAGTAATATAGTTCGATTTTGTGTGATTTATTATATATGATGACTAGGTCCATAAGAATTTACTATCCTAGAATGCAAATACATATATGAATAGGGTTAGAATTAAATGTATCTGATGCTCAAAGGGGAGATAATCACTTAGGGTCACACTGGAGGGCTACTGATTCCTTCAAACTAACTATGCTCTACATCAGTTCCCATTCTTGTATACTGAGGTAGCCTTGTTTCCTGGAGTATTTGGTTGATTCATTACCCTCTCCCCCCTCCCTACATTCGAGCACACAGGAGTATCCCCTTAACTCTTTTCATCTTACATTGTCGTCTATAGTATGTATCATGACAGACTGCAAACAATGTTATAATTACCTCTGGAAAAACGCTGGCAGTCAGAGAGTTATTGTAGCAATTGATAAAGAAACTGAATAGAATAGGTGTAAAATTTCTCACACAGATGATATGTTTGAAAAAGTGTTATAAATCTATTTAGTAGATTTTTATGAGTTTAGGGTAAACCAAGTCAAACGAAAGTTAGATCTTCACTGATCTAACTAACCTAAAGTATGAACAGTATATTTACTAGAGTAGCAATATATAGAAAATAATTAAGTCTAATGCACCAATTGTGAACATATACAATCGTGGTCAAAAATAATCATCCATATAGAGGTAACTCATGTAAGAGTTTGACAGCTTCCCTCTGTTCCTAAGATTATTAACTTTCCAATTATAGAGTTAAGTACCAGTACCGTCTTTTAATTTAAGGTACTACAAGCAACTATAGGCTACACACTGCTTAACACAATAACATTATGTGAACGTGAAAACATTAGACAGTATATTGTTTGAGATTCACTTATGTTGATTATTATTGTTGACCACGACTGTAGGTGCTCGATTACGTGTGTGTTTAAGGACCCTGTGATCGTGTATGAGACTTGGAGGCTTCTGATTCCTCCTGACCATGCCACGAAACAAGCTCCTTCCATATAGGTGTGTGTGTTTCGTGGCAATATTTGAAGGATTCATTTATCTCCAATTTTCAGACTAAAACACTGGGTTCTTAAGTATGTGTGTATGCATGAGTGTACAGGATGCCTTATAAGTGTGCAAATTATATATATATATACAGTATATCAGTATAATATTATGTTTTAACGTGTATCTGACAGCATGTGAGTGTATGTATGTATATTCGTCTCAAAGCGCGTGCGTGTGTGTGTTGTGATGCATGACCTTGTTGTTTACACCCATAGTGAGCAGGTAATGAATACTGACTCGTGGTAATGGTGGCGTGGAGTGAGAGAAAAGCCACCAGGGGGGAACAAACAACAGGGAATTAGGGGGCCAATGGACACGCACCCCTCACGCACCCACTCACTCACTCACTCACTCACTCACTCACCCACCCACTCACTCACTCACTTACTCACCACCCACCCACCCACCCCACTCACTCACTCACTCACCCACCCACCCACTCACTCACTCACCCACTCACCACTCACCCACCCACTCACTCACTCACCCACTCACCCACTCACCCACTCACTCACTCACCCACTCACTCACTCACTCACCTTATATCTGTAGTTTTGATCTTACTCTGTTCCACCCCACACCCCCAACCAATACCACAAAAAAGCTCACTGTTTCTCGCATTATCTGTGAAATTATGGAAAAGTCATTAACGAATTACCAGTGCAATTCCAAATAATTATTACAGCACAAAATATGATGAGTATGTTATCACTCTAACTCACCATTGTAGTTTTAAAGTAGCACCACATTATGTTCCTTGTTTATGTCTTAATCCGTGCAGTCCTAACAAGAAATCTATATGTATGTATTTTTTTTAGTGTATATATCTATTTGGAGAAAAAGCAAGTATAGGATTTTGTTTTATTGAACTTTCGTCAGTTGTAGGTTATTATTATTATTATTATTATTGTATTATTATTATTATTATTATTAACATTATTTTATTATTAATATTTTTATTATTTTTATTATTATTATTATTAATGTAATATTATATACATATTCTTTTATAAGAAGGGTCTAAAATTCTAAATATTTAACCTATGCGAGTATGATATTTTCCTGTTATATCATGTTTGGTTTTGTAGCCTACATGTATACAGTTTTATTCAATAACCGGGTAAAGAACTTGCGTCCAGGTTCATCCTTTCTGGCCAATCCAAATCGAATATTGTGGAATAAACACAATCTATCCTATCGGTGCGATTATTGATATTGATGTTTACATTTTATGAAAACAAAACTATACCGTAGGCGTAGACATCCTGTTTTCGTCCGTACATATAGACAAGAGTACATAATATTATAGACAAGAGTAAAATAACAATAAGAATATATATAAATATAAAAATAAAAATAATAATAAAAATAATAAATAATAAATAATAATAATAATAATAATAATGATGGGTGAGGCAGGTGTGGTGGGTGTGTTGGTCTTTTACATCTGGTTCCATTTTTACCTCGTCTCTCCTGCCACCTGCTTCACCTCACCTCACCTCACCTCACCTCACCTCACTTTAATTCGGTTCCTCTCCCTCCATACACTTCACTTCTTCACTTCACTTCATTTCTTCTTTACATCACCATTTTATTTCTCCACCTCACCATTTCACCTCATTTCACCACTTCACTTCACTACACTTTACTTAACCTCTCTTCACTTCACCTCATGTCATTACTTCATTTCACTTCACTATTTCCCTTTTTTAACTCACCACTTCACTTCATCTTATCTCACTTCAGTTATCTTTGCCTCACTTCATCTCACCTCAATTCACTTCACTTCACTTCACTTCACTTCAAACCCTCCTCACTCTCTTACATTGTCCAGTTTCTTGCCGCTATCCTCCTCTTCCTCTTCTTCTTCTGCATCTTTTTCCTCCTCTTCCTCCTCCTCCTCCTCCTCTTCCTCCTCCTCCTTCCTCTTTCTTGTCTATTCTTCTCCATCTCCTTTATATTCTGTTTTTATCTTCCTCCTTCTCCTCCTCCGTTTTATGTTTCTTCTTGTCCTCATTCTTTACTTTCTATTTCATATTCTCATTCATATAAAACGAGAGAGAGAGAGAGAGAGAGAGAGAGAGAGAGAGAGAGAGAGAGAGAGAGAGAGAGAGAGAGAGAGAGAGAAAGAGAGAGAGAGAGAGAGAGAGAGAGATAGATAGATAGATAGATAGAGAGAGAGAGTGGGTGTGAGTGTGAGTGTGGGTGTGAGAGAAAGGTAGAAAAAAATGTGAGATAAATTAAACTTGCACCTGATGTGAACGGGGAGCGATGGCCTTTGTCTAAGTCAGACACCTGGTACGAATCTGGCACAGGGCTTGGAGAGAGAGAGAGAGAGAGAGAGAGAGAGAGAGAGAGAGAGAGAGAGAGAGAGAGAGAGAGAGAGAGAGAGAGGGTGGAGGGAGGCAGGCAGGCAGGCATGGTGACTTATATAGATAGGTAGATAGGTAGATAGGTAGTAAAATGCATAGATGGACAGATGGATAGATAGATGCGTATAATTGGAAATATAGAGAGTTAAGTAGATATGCATGCAGAGAGAGAGAGAGAGAGAGAGAGAGAGAGAGAGAGAGAGAGAGAGAGAGAGAGAGAGAGAGAGAGAGAGAGAGACGAATGAATGAATGAAAAAGAGCGAACGAGAAGAAAGTCTGAGAAAAGAGAGAGAGTGAAGGAGGATCAGGCAGGAAGGGGAATCACAAATCGTAAAGAACTGACTCTCGCTAACAGAAAGATTGACGAGAAGGGAAAAGCCAAGACAGACGGGTATCATTAAGTAGACGGTTGTGAAGGAAGGGGAAGGAAGGTGGAAGTATAAAATTAATATAAATAGTGGGAGGGTTGGTGTCAGAGGGTTGTCAAGGCGTGAGGGGGGTTGGGAAGGGAGTTTAGGAAGAGGTGATGAAGGAGTGAAAAATATATAGGTGGACGAATGATTGGAAGTTGTTAATGGTGGTAGAAAAGTGGTAAAGGGTCGGTGGGGGAGAGATGGAGAGGGAAAGAAGAGGTGATGTTGAGATGAGGGAAGGATGACGGTGGTGATTAAAGGGAGGGAAGGGAAGGAGGATGGTGAAAAGTAGGAAGGGTAGAGAAGGGAGAAATTATGTTGATACAATAGAATAATTAAAAATATTTAGAATATTACAAGGCTGCTATCACGTGAGGGATAATGCAGGCTTTGATATTTGACACTACATTTATATTACTACATCATTTTAATAATAATAATAATAATAATAATATATATATATATATATATATATATATATATATATATATATATATATATATATATATATATATATATATATATATATATATATATATATATACAAAAATGGAAAAGAATAAAAGGAAGAGGGGAAGGATTTAAGGAAGGAAGGGACTTGTATAAAGAGAAAATTAGAAGGAATACAGAAGTAGAGGAAGGGGAAAGGAAAGAAGGATGAAGGTAAGGAAGCAGGGAGGAGGGTGGGAGGTCCTTGTGTATGCTAATCTCTCTCTTAAGAAGCTTTACCTCGTGTTCCCTCCTGTACCTTTCTCTGCCACCTTCACCTTCACCTTACCCTGCTTCTCTCCCCTCCCTTTCCTCTCCTGTCACCTACACGTAATGTTACCTAACCTTATAAATTTGCTTCATATGAGGTTGATTCCCAAATTGCAATGAATATATTTTTGTGTATATAGTTTCTGTGCCAGGCAAGGATGATAATATTTACAAGATTTCCATCCTAGTCAGAATTCTAACCTCCGCAATCTCGTCTTGGGTGTTGAAGATTTATCGTCGAGTATCGTCCACTTCCATATTCACACGTCACCTAAAACCTGACACGTATATATTTTCCCTCCCATGCAGATATCTTCACCTTACCCTGCTATATCCCCACCTTCGCTTCCTTGTCACATTCCCCTATCTTGCCTCCTCTACCGCCCTTATCCTCTTCACTTTACACTCCCGCTACCCTCCTTAACCTTACTCTCATTACCATCCATTAATCATCATCATCATCACACTCGTTTTACATTTCTCTTCAAACTCACATCATCTTCAAACTCACCTTCCCTTAGACCTACTTCCCATCACACCATTCATTGTATACCTTGTCCTTACTTACTCTACAGTACATAATTATCCAACCTCACCCATTATCTCCTTACACTACTACCCTTATCCCATCATCATAACACCTTTCCCTTCCTCTCAAGTCAAGTCACCGTCACCAAGACCTGCTGCTGGCTATCTCCCTTATATACACTCAACACTTCTCTATTCACCTACCTACAGTATTGCCAGAGGCTCTATAACTCACACACACTCTGTTTCCCTGCCTTCCCTGCCTTCTGTCGCTCCTCCCCTGACTTTCCTTTGATCCTCTGCCCCTGCTGTACTCTATCTCCTCTTACTTCATCTCTTTTGCTTCCCTCCCCTCCTACGCTTCCTTCACCTACAGTAGCATACACGACCTACCATGTATATTTCTCTGTTCTCTCTAGCTGTGTCTCTGGTCTTTTCTCCACTCCTTCATTTTATTTTTATTTTCTTCTTTTCTCCCGTCTGTTTTTCTATCCTTTTTTTTCATACTCATGCCTCCTCTATTCTACTCTGGCCTTCCATCTCCTCTCCTTTCCTCTCCTCTCTATTCCCTTCAAAAATTCCATCCCCATCTTCCCTCCAAATCTTTCCCATCTCTTTTCACTCATCTCTTACCTACCCATACTCCCCCTCCACCCTCTGCCTCCCATTTCTCACCACCAACCAAACTTCCCCTCTTCCCCTGTCTCGCCAAGCCTCATTTCACCGTCCTCGTCTTCTCTACCCTCGTGTACCTCGTCTACAAGTAGCTATCTATACTCCATTAAAGTCTCGGCCTAAAGTTCTGTCAGTCGAGTCTCTGTTATTTTGGTAACCTAGTGAGTATAATGCTGTCGTGAATGAGACCAGATTAATTCTTCTTCAGACCGTTTTTTTTTTTTTTCAATGAATAAACACATACAGGAGAAATAATCACGTCTCATTCGCGACATTATTCTCAAAGGAAGTCCTCCATCATACTAAGGAGACGACAGAACCTTTGACCGCGACTGTACATCCAAAAGCAATGGAATAGTTCCCTGAAAACCCAAACTGTGGTATTATTAAGGAGATAAATTGCTTAGAAACCTCAGATTGCTATTTTAGAGGTGTGTGTGTGTCTGTGTGTGTGTCGAAGTGGTTGGTGTGTCATATGTTGCACCTGGTAAAGGATTTGTATTTTCATTTACATTTAGACTCGTGGTGAGTACTTACTGTATATTGGAGAGAGGCTTAGTGTGTGTGTGTTGTATTGTGTGTGTGTGTGTGTGTGTGTGTGAGAGAGAGAGAGAGAGAGAGAGAGAGAGAGAGAGAGAGAGAGAGAGAGAGAGGGAGGGAGGGAGGGAGAGGTGTATATGTGTGTGTGCTTGTGAATGTGTATCTGTGTGTGTGCGAGTGCTTTTGTATCTGTGTGTGTGTGAGTGCTTGTATATCTCGGTCGGTGTGTGTATGTGTGTGAGTGTGTGTGTGTGTGTGTGTGCGTGTGCGTGTGCGTGTGAATATCCCCCGGTCGAATTTGATCCGCTTTAAGATTTGAAATTCTAATAAAAGAGGGATTTGTCCGTTTGTTGATATGTTGACTGTTTCTCTCCCACATTGTCCTTTACCGGGTGATAGAAAGTTCTGGCACCGGTATGTCGGAGAGAGAGAGAGAGAGAGAGAGAGAGAGAGAGAGAGAGAGAGAGAGAGAGAGAGAGAGAGAGAGTATATACGTGAGTGTGTGTGTGTGTGTGTGTGTAATGACAGGCAGACAAGAACAGGCGGACGGATAGAAAAACACAGACAACACCAAGAGAACAGATAAAAAGTAAATTACTGTCACACTTCAGTAACTAAGGTGTCTGTGGTAGAGTCAGTGTTTTGACAGTCACTGATTCTTCCCCATTGCTCACAGAATCACATCCATACTTAACACACACTTATTATTATTACACACACACTTATTTTTGTTTTTATTATTATTATTACACACACACTTATTATTATTGTTTTTATTATTTTAAAGGAGTCTACTTCAAGGTATAATACAGAGGAATCAGTAGTCTCCAATTCGCTAACCTCATAATTCCTTATTTAAGAAGGTCATCTCTTGTGAACAAATTGGAGTGGTATATAAATATTGATTCCTCTAAACTATGTTTGAAATCTGACCACCTCAGTATGACTAATAGGGAATCTGCTTTCAAGCACAGGTTGGAGGCATTATGAGGTTCCAATTCGCCTACATTATAATCCCATAAACTTATAAAAGAATCCAATTGAGTGAGACGACCGAAAAAAGAAGTTAAAAATTGTACCTTCTATTTTCATCTGAGGCAATTATACTTGAGTTAATATTCTAATCAAAATATTATTATTACATATGAGGTTAACTCCTCATAACAAAATTAATTTTCTACAGTGTTAAGGTAAAAGGATTTCGAACCTGTAATCTCTAGTTTGTGAAACGTGTGTCGATTTGTGGAAACACGAGTGTTGTTTAGAGTGAAGATGGCTCACTCGTCTTTACTTCCCTTCCCGCTGACAGTAGCGCTCCAAGCGGTCAGCAGGTAAACGCTTCACTTCACCTACTATGTTATGTATGATTCGGTATGATTATTACTTTTTTTTATTACGCTATGAAGTTTGAATCAATGTTTGTATTAATTTATAAAAGAAAAGATAAAATTCGAATTTCCCTCCCCTTTTCCCTTATAGGGAGTTTATCTTTTGGATTGGCCGCATGCTGGCGCTGCTGTGATCGGGAATATATTATCCCCCGTAATGCGGCATCCTATTATTTTAGAAAATCCTTATGTTGACCGTGTGCTGTGACGCGTTGTCTACGACTCTTACCATCTAGTACTGTACTGTACCTTGAACTTACAGGAACACACGTGCAGTCGGTAGTTCTGGGAATTGCTACCGTTTTTATCACGATCACCATTATCAATTTATAACAATATTCGAATATAAAAGTGAGTTTTGAAACAAATCTACAGTAAACACGAACTTATTGTGTGTTGAACTCTGCTCGCCACGACTGACAGATTTAGCATCGGTATGTATATAAAATATGATTTATTATTTGACGCATAAGAGCCGTGATATTTTCCTGTTCATCTAATATATAATCTTTTTTTTTTTTGTACTATGATATACTAGGGTTAAATATTCTATCTATGTGTTACTTTTGATAGTTTATTATCTTTTAATTAATTGCGCCGTAGCGTCAATCAAGAGGCATGCAACTATACGTACAAGTAGACAGAATCCATGAGAATCAAATTACTATGTAGACACACACATATCTTTAAAACATAGCAGAATGAAGTACAAGCACGCAAACAAATAATTACATTATGACCGATTTTGATAGGTATGGGAGCTATTTTATTCAATGTTGTTTATTTTGTTATTAATGTGCCTCTGTTGTGTATCGTTATGGTAATATTTCAGTGTATCATGTTTCTCTAGGTAATGATGTCGCTTTGATCTAATGTTTAGTCATGTTGTCATTCATTGGTAATGTAACGTTAGTTGTCATAATTCTGTTTGTGCTACGTTGCGTTAGGTTGTATTGTTGTGTGGTAAGTTTCGATATATTTTAATGTACAGTCACCAGCAAGGGTTCTGCATCAGATGAATGAAACTAAACCACTTGAATTAATTTAACGAACTAAAACAAGAACAAGCAGCTTTAGTTTCTCACAACATTTCGACTTTGTGTTATGCTTTGATTTACATACTTACGTGACGTATTTTGATGAAACGTGGCGGTTTTCTGTGTGCGTGTGTGTGTGTGTAGCAGCACCTCAAGACGTGAGTTAGAGGCAAATTAGTGGCAGTTGGGTAATTTGTGGCATAAAAGGTGGGAGGAGCCTGGCAAGTGGGGCACAAAGCCGGCCAACCACAAGTTATAATTGACTTGTGGCACACCTACCTCTCCTACCCCTCCCCCTCCCTCTCCACCTCCTTCCCTCCCCCTCCACCTCCTTCCCTCCCCCTCCACCACCACCTCCCCTTCCCCTCCACCACCACCTCCCCTTCCCCTCCACCTCCCCTTCCCCTCCACCTCCCCCTTTCACCCTCCCCCTCTCACCCTCCCCCTCCCCTGCCCATCTCCCATCTCCCCTCTACGTCTCCTCGCCCTCCTCCTTTCTATTCCCTCCACCCCCCCATCACCCCTAACTCCTCTCCATCACCCTCCTTCACACCACCCATTCATCCTCTGACCCTCTATTCACACCACCTATCCATCCCCCCTCACCCCGACAAACTCTTCTATCATTCCCACCGACCATTATTCACACTACATAATAACCTTCTCTCACTTCTCCCGTTCCTTTTACGTCCGTCACAAACCATCCTTCTCCCGTTGTCGTTCCTTTACCGTCACTTATTTATACACCCTTCCACCTCTCGTCCTTGTAACCATTCATGCTTGAACGTTGTTATGCATTATCCCTCCCAGCTTCTCATTCTCCCATGCAGCTCTCTATACCTATAACAGTCTCGCCTCTATATTACTTCCACACTTTCTCTACACCTTTGGCTACTTGAACTGTTGTTATTTTCTGTAACCTCCCGGTATTGCCCTTTCCATCTCTACTTATCTCTAATCTCCACCCACTGTATTTCCTCACCTCTTGTTTGTTTTTTTCTCGCCTCGTCACGTCATAAAACCCATAGTGAACTCTTATATTGACCCCTTGCGTTTCCTTCCCACCCTCTTTTCCCTCTTCCTACAACCTCCTCTCATACCCTCTTGCACTACACCTTTTCTCTTACCCTCCCATACTAGCCACTCTGAAATTATATTATCTCTGGTTATCACTCTCCAACTGTCCTTTCCATCCTCCCTATCTCCTCTCCTCACCTTGCCCTCATCTCTTGCACTCACTTTCTAACCAAACTGAACAGCAGTTACCCTCTTGTCGCCCCCGCCTCTCCTTTTCCGTTTTCCCTTTCCTACTCCATCGTGTCATCTCAATTCAACCTTCCCTTCCCGTTTTTCCCCTTCCATCTCATACTCTCCTTCTAACCACCTGTTCCACCGCACCTTTGATTTTCTCCCAGCACTATCCCTTCCTCATTTCTCCCGTCCTGCTACTCCCACCCACCACACCGAGGAAACTCAAGCCTCACCTAAGCTATGGCTTCCTCTCGACGCACGCCCACCAACTCTGGTCTGCCCACACCCAATCTATTTATGTTCACACCTCTCTCCTTCACCCTCTCCCAACCCTCTCCTTCCTCCCTTCCCACCCTCTCCTTCCTCCCTTCCAACCCTCTCCTTCCTCCCTTCCCACCCTCTCTCTCCTCCCTTCCAACCCTCTCTTTCCTCCCTTCCCATCCTCTCTTCCCTCCCTGTATAACTCCCCACCGTCACAACACACATCCACAACACCGTACACACACCTCAACTATACATACATCTTTTCCCAACTCCCTGCACCTCACCTTCTCTGCATACACTCATCCCCTCCCCACTATTCTGTCCCTGCACCCATCCATCCCACCTACACAACGACTGACTCTTCCACTCTTCCCACCATCATATATATACCTTCCCTTCACCTTTCCCATACACATGCATCCCACAACCTCCACACCCACCCACTATATCCTCTTATGTTCTTCTTCGCCTCGACCCTAGCCTAATCCTCCTACTCTGTGTGTACTATATATACGGTATATATTCCACTCTACCCACCCTGTTTCTTCACACACACACACACACACACACACACACACACACACACACACATGTAAGGAAAATAAAGAATAGCCATTGATTTGGATTTAGATTGTTTTACGTAATACTTTACTAACGCCGTCTCAGTCAAGCACTTCCCCGCCACGCCCCTCCTTCCCCCGCCACGCCCCTCTTTACTCCGCCACGCCCCTCCTTATTCCGCCACGCCCATCCTTACTACGCCACGCCCATCCTTCCCCCCGTCACGCCCCTTCTTACTCCACCACGCCCATCTTTACTCCGCCACGCCCATCCTTCCCCCCGTCACGCTCCTCCTTAATCCGCCACGCCCCTCCTTAATTCGCCACGCCCCTCCTTACTCCGACACGCCCCTTTTCCCACTCGCCATGCCCCTTCTCCCCGTCTTGTTGTTTCGTCCTACCTCACCAGTCTAGTACAAGTACCCCCACGACCAGCTTCGTCTCCCCGTCTGTCTGTCCATCCACTCCACCTCACTATAGTTCGCCTTATTTAACTCCGTTCCCTTCGTCTCCTCGCCCCACTCCACCTCTTCCACTCCACCTCACCTTTCCTTTCCTTTCCTTCTCCTCCACCCTACCTCTCCTTCTCCCCCACTTAACCTCTCGTCCCTTTAATCCCCTATCTCCTTTATCTACTCTCTCTCTCACTTTCTTTTCACATATCCCTCCTCACCTTTCTTTCCCTCTCTCTCCTCCATTTTCTCCTTCCTTTTACTCTCTCTTCTCCCATCCCATTCCCTCCCCTCCCCTCACTCTTCTCCTCACTTCCCCCCTCTCTCTCCTCCCCTCTCTCTCTCCTCTACTCAGCCTCTCTCTCTCTCCTCCCCTCTCTCTCCTCTCCTCAGCCTCTCTCCTTCCCTCTCTCTCCTCTCCTCAGCCAGAAACTCGGCAACCCGTGAAATGAACAAGGGGAAAAACCTTGCTCCAACTCCCAAACTTTATGAATTGATTTTGACACCGTCCAAAGTATAATGGAAGACCTTTTACAAGTTTGGCCTTCCCTCCCTCCCACCCTCCTTTCCTTCCTCCATCCCTCCCTCCTCACTCCCCACTCCCCACTCCTTTCCTTCCTCCATCCCTAATTCCTCACTCCCCACTCCTTTCCTTCCTCCCTCCATCCCTAATTCCTCACTCCCCACTCCTTTCCTTCCTCCCTCCCTCCCTCCTCACTCCCCACTCCTTTCCTTCCTCCATCCCTAATTCCTCTTTCCCTCTCTATTTCTTCACTTCCTCCCTCCCTCCCTCCCTAAACCCTCACTTCTTCCCTCCCTACATTAACTTCTCATTACCTCACTCCCTCCCTCCATAACTCCTCATTCCCTAATTCCTCACTATTTCTCTCCCTAGTCCCCGTTCCCTCTCCTTACCTACGTACTTACCTCCCCCCCCCCCCTCTTCCTCTCAACTTCTTTATCCGTCTCCCTACCTAAGTACCTACCGAACCTTCCTCTCTCTCTCCTCTCTCTCTCTCTCTCTCTCTCATACATACACACACACACACATACACATACCCACACCCACACACACACACACACCCATACACACACACCCATCTCTCTTCCTTAACCATCAGTCACCTCTCGTCGCTTCCTTCATTATCCTATTACCTTTCCAACCTTCACCATCTTATACGTGTTAACTCCCTTCTCCTAACACCTCTCTCTTCCTTTCCTGTCTTCCCTTCACCTTCCACTATTCTATCCTTTCCATCTATTGGTAGTTAGTAGCTTAGAACCAAACAGCCTTGTGAGGACCAATACATCTGCTATATATTGTTTGACATCCTTAGTATTTCTTTGTATGGTATTCCTCCTATACTCACATTGTCTCCTTTATCAAGCCCTCACAAAGACCTAAATTATTTTCCCTACTCATCCCACACACCTTCTCATGTAACCTGTCATCAACCGGTCCACATTCTTATATACTCATTCTTCTCTCCTTCCCACATACTGTCTTCCTCTCCTTCCAAACCACCCCCTCCTCTCCTCACTTCCATTGTTCTCTTCCCTGCCTTTTCTTCATCTCTACATCCTCGCTTTTCTTTCACTCTTACCAAGCTCTGTACTACCTCTCTTCTCCCCATTTATACATCTCTCCTCTCTCAATTTCCTCATCCTCCCACCATTCCCACACAATTCCCCACTTTTTCTTCCTTTCTTTATCTCACAACTCCGTCTTTTTCCACCCTCCCATCTTCCCTCGTTCCTCACTCTTCCTTCCTTCCTTCCGCTTTCTTCCTGCCCTCCTTGCCTCCCAGCTCCTGCGTGTTGAAGCAGGGTATGACATGTGGCAGGTGATAATGGCTGTCTGACGCCCAC
The DNA here is from genome assembly GCA_034508575.1 of Petrolisthes manimaculis. NCBI lineage: Eukaryota > Metazoa > Arthropoda > Malacostraca > Decapoda > Porcellanidae > Petrolisthes > Petrolisthes manimaculis. Next base: position 13,771 of record JAWZYT010003324.1, read on the forward strand.
ATTACGCCGTCACACCCACCTCAACACAAGGCTGCAGACGCTCAAACTTTGACAGGGAGGTGGTACTGGTGGTGGTGCTGGTGGGGGATGGAGGGGGACATAGAGCTGTGGAGTTGTGCTTTGGGAACTGGAGGAGAGGTGCATGGTTTGTGGAGATTTGGTGTTCGGGATTTGCTGGGAGGTTTGGTGGAGGGGAGACGTTGGTGAAGAGTTGGTGCTGTGGAGTTGGTTATGGAGCTGCTAGAGGGTTCGTTAAGAGGTGGTGGTGTTGGGGTTAGTGGAGATTTGGTGATAGGAAAATGGGAAGTGTGTTGGAGAAGTGACGTTGTAAAGATTGTACAGAGAGAGATGGTATTGAAGCGTATAAAGAGAGGACTGGTGAAGATGTGGTTGTGTATGAGGATGATAGAGAGTCTGGGATATGTAGGGGATGCCTGTGGAGTAAGGTTGTTATAATGGTGAAAGAACTCGGAGCGAGGTGTTTGTGTATTCTAAGGATGGAGATGACAGAGTGCTGAAAGTGATGGGTAGCGATGTATGATAGATCAAGGAGAGAGCGAGATGGTAGGATATGATGTGACAGGGAAAGGAAGGTGTACTGGAGAAGTAATGATGGGATTTACAGACGAAGACGAAAAAGAAAGAAAGATGGTAGTGGAGGATACGAGCGCACGACGAACTGCATACCAGAATAAACAGAGTATTAGGATACACAAACTTACAGGTGCCCTTTCCGTTCCCTTTCATTCACGAGGCTTTGCACGTTTTCTCTCCTGTATCACCTGGAAACAAACTAAGGATGTATAAAGGAACGAGTTAAAAGAAATGTTACTATAAAGGTGTTGGCTCCACTTCCCAAGTGGATATTGCAAGTGGTGACGTGGGCAATACTCTAAGGATTTTGGTGAATCTTCGGTCTTGATCCAATCCCTTTTCTCTCTCCATGCATCTGCCACTCCATTCCCTCTATTTCCTTAGTGCTTGATGTTTCTCTCCTCTGTGTCTCCTTCTCTATTGTGGTAAAAAAAACTTTCCTGCCTAGCACACTCCTCCTGCATCCGTCTTTAGAAACCTGTTAGATTCGTCTGCCATTTCCTTACACCATGAGAAATTACTAGATTTATATATGTGAAATGTCAATGTCACCGAGTTACCATTATGCCTAGTATTCTTGATTTCTTTAGTATTAGTATTAGTGTTGTCATTATCATATTATTGTATTTATTATTAACAAGATTATGATTTACTCTTATTACTATGCTATTCTAATTCAATAAATTTTACTTAACACGCATTTTGTTTAATAGGTAAGGACTGCCAAGTGGAACAACCCCCCTGCTTCCTCCTGCCATCAAAGGTAACTCATCATTTGTGTCTTCTCAACTTGATTCCTTCAGGGAGGTTTCGGAACTCGACTCCCGAGAGAGTAGAATATTTTGTGGTGCCCAGGGAGGGAGGGTCGTGTCGTGGGTCACCTGGGGAACATGCCAAGCCACTTCTCTCTTTCTCTTTCTCTCTTTCTCTTTCTCTCTGTCTGTGTCTCAGTCTGTGTCTGTGTCTCTGTCTCTGTCTCAAAAATAAACACTATCATGAATGACAATAAATCCAAAACTCTTCAATTTGGAGATTTTGAGAGTTGAAAGTTAAAGTTCTTTGGTGCGTAGTTTCAAATTTGTTCGCCTCTAAGTAAGTAAATAAAAGTGAAAATCAAACACTTTTATGAAAGAGTATTATTATTATCTTATACATATATATATATACTTTGCCACACCAGTAGTACATTTCCTTGTCATTGTGTTTTGCATATATACCGGTACCTTTGTCCCTGTCTCTGCATGCCACATTCTTCTCTAATTTGTTTCTTCCTATTCCCAAATACACCCTGCTCTTCTTTGCCCTGCTCCTCTCCGCTCCTACTCGACAGTCCTTGTTCCCGTCCTTCCGTCTTTGACCCTGCCCCACCCTCACTCTAGCCTCATCCCTCCATTGGCCTGCACGCCGCCCATCACGCCCCACCGCTCGTCAATGCAGGCGGTCGTGTACCTGAGGGCGTAACGAGACGGGCAAGACGAGACCAGACTGGACCAGATAAATTCAGAAAGAAGACCTTACGGACTTGCTTTCCTTTGATGTGTATATGTGCGCGTGCGTGCGTGCGTTCTCAAGGAGATGATATAGACAACTGTACACACCACATTCGATAAAGTACTGCGACTCTCACACCGAACAAAGCCTACATTAAACGTCAGTTAAACTAATTCTTTGGCAAACTCTTGTTACCTGTCGGATCGCAGTTGGAATACCTCCTTAAAGAACTGTGCTTTTTCCCTGGATACGGGAGATACGGTTGGCCACAGGAATTCGTACACAGACTATATTGAAAGAAAGGTAATTATTTAGGAAGTACTGCAATGAATGGTCTACCTAATTACTAGTTGATTGCATAATAACAAACCTAATAATAATGTTGTATTGTAGTTACATAGTCTTACATTTTCTGTATGTTGTAAACCTTCGGTAACAACAGCATGAATACGAATTCTTGTGGTTAATACTACAACTCTTGGTAACATTTGCACAACACACAATTATACTCTGTTCAAAACTTTTGTTCCTTTTGGCCTCTTATGCTTTGATAGATAGAAATAGATAGATAGATAGATAGAGCGATAGTTAGATAGACAGATATATAAATAGAGATAGTTAGATAGATAGAAATTGCTAGATAGAAGTAGCGATAGATAGATAGATAGAAGCTAGATAGATAGAGGCTATAGTGGAACACAAATTTTGAACACACTATAGTATACAAAGGAAATAGTGCACTTAGTTTTCTCGACGTTGGGCCTCATCTGAGTAAATCCAGTTGAATCCTGGAACACCAACTACTGTGTCTTTCTGGAAAAGTGGTTCGTTTCCCTGAGGCCGATCAGGCTAAAAAAAAAGTGAAAAATGAAATGGATGCCACCGACTGGAAAGGACTGTAGGGAATGCTGCAATACTCGTGGCAGATGTGGTCCGTGCTGGGAGGTACAGTGCTAGCGTTGTAAAGTTGGGTTTTTTTTTATTGAAGGCTAACCAGAAGGATCCCTAGAGAGTTAGCCAAAGGGAAGAAGCGGTAAAACCCAGCCAACCGTGTATGCCCTATAGGCGAACAAAAATATTGATTGATTTGAGGATAAAAGAAGACCATTCTATGCCTGGAAGTCCCTGTAGGACGAAGGAAATGGTGACAAAGAGGAGATGTGATTGTGGTTGTGGTTGTACTTGGGATTATTGTTGAGGTGGAGATTTTTGTCCTTGTGATAGAGGTGGTTGTGATGGCTGTGGTTGCTGTTGTATATATTTATAAGTTGGTATAGAAACATGTCGTTGTGGTGAGAGTTGTGGTTGTGGTATATATATAGTGGTTGTGATTGTGATACTGCTGGTTGTAGTTGTGGTGGTTGTGATTGTGATGATCATGGTGGTGAAAGTTACAGGAGATTTAGTGATAATTGTGATTATGTTGATGATAATGATGGTGGTTGTGATTGTGATGTTGGTGGTGAAGGTTACTTATGGTTTGGTGTTGTATTGATGATGATGTGATGGTGTGTGTGATGGTGTGTGTGATGGTGATGATGATGATGGTGGTGGGTGTGATAGTGATGATGATGGTGGTGGTGGTGATGATGATGATGGTGTGTGTGATAGTGATGATGATGCTGATAGTGATGGTGGTGATGATGATGGTGTGTGTGATAGTGATGATGATGCTGATAGTGATGATGATGATGATGGTGTTGTTGTTGGATGACGTCAGACAGGTGCTTGTCAACTCAGTGCTTCCCTCAGGAACGGCTTCTCTCCTTTGTCTTCACACACACACACACATACACACACACACACACACACATACACACACACACAGACACCATCAGTATATATACAGTATATACAGTATCAGACACATACATGCACACGTATATTCCCACACATATACATTCATGCACCCGTATATTCACTCAAACATATAGTACATACATACATCGGTATATTCACACACACATACATGCACACAAACGTACACATTCCTTTCTTCCTACATACCCCATCCCCCCGTCACACACACACACACACACACACACACACACACACACACAACCCTATCTAGTTTCACTTAGGCATGTCATATATCAAAATAATCTACAAAGTCAATGGCACAACTCAAAGGTACCTGAACACTCCTGCCCCTGACTCCCTCCCTCTCCCCTCTCTCCTCTCATTAAGGTTTATTAGTGGTGCTTTCTGGAGGATTAACGAGGGAGGGGGACGAACAGGTGACCATGATGACAAGATTAACGGGCCTGCTATACAACATTATGGTGAGGGGGAGGTGGTGGGCGTGGTGTGGATGGATGGTGAGGTGGTGGTGGTGGTGATGGGCGTGGTGTGGATGGATGGTGAGGTGGTGGTGGTGGTGGTGGTGGGCGTGGTGTGGATGGATGGTGAGGTGGTGGTGGTGGTGGGCGTGGTGTGGATGGATGGTGAGGTGGTGGTGGTGGTGGTGGGCGTGGTGTGGATGGATGGTGAGGTGGTGGTGGTGGTGGTGGTGGGCGTGGTGTGGATGGATGGTGAGGTGGTGGTGGTGGTGGGCGTGGTGTGGATGGATGGTGAGGTGGTGGTGGTGGTGGTGGGCGTGGTGTGGATGGATGGTGAGGTGGTGGTGGTGGTGGTGGTGTAGATGGAGAGAAGGGGAGGTGGTGGGCGTGGTGTGGATGGATGGTGAGGTGGTGGTGGTGGTGGTGGGCGTGGTGTGGATGGATGGTGAGGTGGTGGTAGTGGTGGTGGGCGTGGTGTGGATGGATGGATGGTGAGGTGGTGGTAGTGGTGGTCGTGGTGTGGATGGATGGTGAGGTGGTGGTGGTGGTGGTGGGCGTGGTGTGGATGGATGGTGAGGTGGTGGTGGTGGTGGGCGTGGTGTGGATGGATGGTGAGGTGGTGGTGGTGGTGGTGGTGGTGGTGTGGATGGATGGTGAGGTGGTGGTGGTGGTGGGCGTGGTGTGGATGGATGGTGAGGTGGTGGTGGTGGTGGTGGTGGGCGTGGTGTGGATGGATGGTGAGGTGGTGGTGGTGGTGGGCGTGGTGTGGATGGATGGTGAGGTGGTGGTGGTGGTGGTGGGCGTGGTGTGGATGGATGGTGAGGTGGTGGTGGTGGTGGGCGTGGTGTGGATGGATGGTGAGGTGATGGTAGTGGTGGTGGTGGGCGTGGTGTGGATGGATGGTGAGGTGGTGGTGATGGGCGTGGTGTATATGGAGAGAAGGGGAGGTGGCCTTGGTGTGGATGGAGAGGGGAATGTGGGTTTGGTTTGAATAGAGAGGGGGGGAAGGTGGGCGTGGTATAGATGAAGAGGTGGAGGTGGGCGTGGATGGAGAGAGAGGGAGGTGAGTAGTGTGGATGGAGAGAGGAAGGCTGGATAAGGTATGTGGTGGTGAGTGTGGTGAGAGATGTATAGATATGGTTGCATGTGTGTGTAGTGAGGGAAGGGCAGGGAGGGTGGTGAGTGTGTTGAGAGAGGAGTGGGGTAATGGCGGTGGGTGTGGTGAGGGATGGGTGACGATGGTGGTGGGTGTTTTAAATGAAGGAGTATTTTAGTTCAGAAGGGTGTGGTGGTAGTGGTGGTTGTGGTCAGGAAGAGGCGTTGTGGTAGGGATGTCAGTTGTGGTATAAGGGTGTAGTGATAGGGTTGGTTGTGGTTGGGAAGAGGCGTTGTGGTATAAGGGTGGGTGTGGTATGAGGAGGCGTTGTGGTAGTGACGTGAGTTGTGAATAAGGGTGGGTGTGGTGGGAGAGGAATTGTGTGTGGTGGGGGTGAGGTCGTGAGGAACGCAGCTGTAATGAGCATGCTGATGAAGGCCTGGAGGGAGACTGCAGGAAAGGAAGGGAGAAGAAAGGACAGTGTAGTGGTTAATGAGTTGAGTTCGCAGCCAAAGATTCGGGGTTCATTTTGTGCCGACTAGCCATTGTTACAAACTATTTATTATTATCCCCATCTGAAACAAATATTTCCCAAACAAGCACTGGGCTTCGCCCACCACAGTACGCCGTGGGTGCTTTTGCCTGCAGCGCTGCTCGCTCCGCTCGCGCCTCACTGCGCTCGGCCCCCTCTCGCCGCTCTCTTCGCTCGCCGCTCTCTTCGCTCGTCGCATCCCCCGTCGTTTTTTAATAATTTGTTTTTTTAATCGTTTTTTTAATAATATATATTTTTAAATTATTTTTCTTTATTATTTTGTTTTCTAATAATTAACTTTTTTATTATTATTATTATTTTTTATTTATTTATTTATTTATTTATTTTCGTCGTCGCCGCCGCCGTCCAGCCGCCACCACCCCGCCACCGCCGCCGCCCCGCCGCTACCCCACCGCTGCCCCCCCGCCACCGCCGCCGCCCCGCCATCGCCACCGCCGCCGTCGCCGCCCCGCCGCCGCCACCATCGCCACCGTTTTTTAATAATTAGTTTTTTTAATTGTTTTTTTAATATTTTTTTTTATTAATTATTTTTTTGTAATTATTATATTTTTTATTATTATTATTATTTGTTTTTATTTTATTTTTATTTTTTTATTCGTCGACGCCGTCGCCGCCCAGCCGCCCCGCCGCCGCCGCCGCCGCCGCCACCGCCCCGCCGCCGCCGCCCTGCCGCCCCGCCGCCGCCGCCCTGCCGTCGCCGTCGCCACCCCCCGCCATTGCCGCCCCGCCACCGCCGCCGCCGCCACTGCAGCCGCCGCCGCTACCGTCGTTTTTTAATAATTAGTTTTTTTATTTTTTTTTATTATATGGTGTTTGTAATATATATATATTTTTTTTTAATTAACTTTTTTTTTTAATTATTTTATTTTTATTTTTATTTTTTTATTCGTCGTCGCCGCCGCAGCCCCGCCGTCGCCGCCCCGCCGCCGCCACCGTCGCCACCGTTTTTTAATAATTAGTTTTTTTAATTGTTTTTTTAATAATATATGATATTTTTTTAATATTTTTTTTTATTAATTATTTGATTCTAATAATTATATTTTTTATTATTATTATTTTTTTTTTATTCGTCGACGCCGCCGCCGCCGCCGCACCGCCGCCCAGCCGCCGCCGCCGCCGCCGCACCGCCGCTGCCGCAGCTGCCCCCCCGCCGCCGCAGACGCCACTGCACCGCCGCACCGCCGCAGCCGCACCCGCACCGCCGCCGCAGCCGATGCCTACCACCCACATCTTACCTACCTACCCACCCACTACCCACCTACTCACCCACCCACCCACTACCCACCTACTCACCCACTACCCACCTACTACCTACCTACTACCTACCTACCCACATTTTTCCTACCACCCACCCACATCTGTTAATACTTATCTCTGTCAAATATAAAGGGCAATGTCTCTTGTATCTCTGGGAAATAGTGAAGATGAAACATTTTATCTTGGAATCGTTAAAAATTGAAAAAAATAATTGAAAAAATGAGCGTTTTTGAAAGTTTGGAAAGGTTGCAATTTTTAATATACACATTGATGATTGATGATGATGATGTAAATGCAAAACAGATATGTATCTCTTATAAACTAACAAAGAGTAGTACAAGCGTCTTACATTTTCCCTGCACAACCCGCCCTAAGCCAGTGTGTGAAAGGGTTCTGACAGCTGTAGCCCTCTTGTTGTGGAGTGTAAAGACTGTCCTACGGTAAAAGTTATGTGGGTTTAAGTTGAGGGAAACGGTAAGGCAAAGGGAAGTGGAGAGGGTAATGGATATGGTTAGGAAAGGCGCATGTGGCGGATTTAAAGGGAGGGGTTAGTTGTGACTTTCTTCGTGATCGTTATTCCTTCAAACTATTTCAAGCAACAGGTCATAATTATATTTGTTTGTCTGTTCCTGTTTTGTGGCATACTTTGGTGGAATGAATGGTGAGAGGGGGGAGGTTTAGTGAGAAAGAGGAATGTAGTGAGAGAGAGAGATGTATTTGGTGAAATGGGATATAATAATTTAAAAGAAGGGTTTGCTTTCCATAAATTTTGTAATTAACGAGATTATGTTAACATGGTGAATTAAGAGTGTTGAGTTTGGTGCTCTGAAGGAGGGTTGTGTTGGTAATAGTTTAAGTGGGTATGGAAAAGGGAGGAGTCAGGAAGGAATATGAGGAGGAATGGTGGGTATAACATATGAGATGGATGTAATGGTGGGTGAGGCGAGGGGAGGGAGTAAAGAGTAACCGTAATTATACAAGTAAATTCAAAGTAATATTGGACAGCAAATGAAAGATACCATAATTGAAAATCAAAGAGAAATTTTTACATCTCTTTCGGGTTTAAAAAGTGTGACGACATATTCAGTTCCTTAGTAGATTTATAAACTCACACATAAATAAACCCTGCCTATTTTTTATATTTGTTCAGTGATCTACTGTACATTGATTTATATTTTAGCTCATTTTATAGGAACCTGTTCTGTATTCGGTAAAACTGGATTGATTTATTCAGAGGAGCACAAATACTGAGGAAATCCGTTTCGTGACATAGTTTGGAGGAAAAAGAAGCCACCAATTCGCCTACAGTATCACAGGTGTTCTTGGCGGATTCATAAACAAAGCCACCACGACACAAACATTTTCACTCCCTCACATTCCCAACATAACCCATATCATACTATATCTTCACGGCTAGCATTGGTAGGGATTTCGTGGCTGTTACTTCTTCTTCTGTAGACGGCTTGGGTGTTGCGGTGAATTGTATGAGTGCTATCCTGAAGAACCACACAATATATAGAGACAAAAAACTATACATAATTATACATTAAACACCTTAATTAATTGTGAGGTCGAATATTTGTTATTAACTGTTAAGGAAGAGCATTCATCTTTATTATTATCATGAGGAGGAGAATATGTTGTTTATAAGTTGATATTTAGAATTTGGAAAGGCGAAACCAGGAGCTCGCGACACCAGTATACAAACAAGGTCACCCCAAAGTACCATCCCAGCCAGCTCCCCTGCAACTCTTCCATACATACAACTCTATACTCCTCTCTTTATCTAGTGCCGTATTTACTTTCCCTCGTTGCCCCAGTATATTCTCTCCCTTCACTCTCCCCTTTCATCTCCCTCTTCCCCTTCCCTCTCTTCCCATTCCAGGGGATTATAAGGGTGAGGGGAGGATCAGTAGGAGTGGTTTATCAGGATGAAGGGAGAGGTAAGCATTAAAAGGAGCAAGAGAAGGCGGTGGGAATGGAAAATAGAGGGACACGATAATGGGTCAAATTTGTGCAATACATAAAAGGGAGGAAGAAAGGGTAAGAGAAAGAGAGACCAAGGAGAAATTTTATAATGATTATCGTACAAAAAAAAACCCATACATCTACAGTAAGTCATGCATAGACCTCGTTGCCTTGCTTAGCTAACAGTTTCATTTAAAGGCGAATAGAAGGATCCAGATTCCTCAAAACAGTACCACGAAGCTGCTACTATTCTTAATCATTCTGTTTCGTGGCATAGTGCGGAGGAATCAGTAAGCAGCAGTTTTCACAGCAAACATTACAGGCTTCGTGATTACTTACTTACGGAAGCAAAACATTATAATGTATTGTACTTACGGTCGGATGTTTTTAATTTTAGTCAAGGTTTCAACAGAACGAAAAATGCAAAAACTGTGTCCGACCTAGACATCTGAACCCTCCCTCCCGTCCCCATGGAAAAGAGTATTGCACAAACAAATGGTTTATTTATAGTTGACCACAATGAAAGCGTTGCCGATTCACTGTGGATGATTGCGACATTCTCACACCACACGTTGAACCAATACTCTCATGTCAGTCCTGGAACATTCACGCCGACACAAGACCATTACACCTGTAGTTATATTGGGATAATTCTCTCTCTCTCTCTCTCTCTCTCTCTCTCTCTCTCTCTCTCTCTCTCTCTCTCTCTCTCTCTCTCTCCAGATGGGTGTCAGTTCGTTACTCGTAGCATTGACTGATTGATTGATAGATAGATAAATAGAGTATGATAGAAGAGCGCCCTAGGCCTGGAAGACAGACCCTGCAGGACGAGGGAGATGATGATAGAGAGGTGGAACAGCCAACACGATGGAAATAGAGAACCTGTGATGACATGATGGCATTTGTTTGTTTTGGTTAGAACATGGCCCCATGTAGGGACATTAAAACTATATATCCATGTGTTTGCTAAGGAACCCTGTGATGTATGAGACATGATGGCTTCTGATTCCTCCTGACTATGGCACGAAACACGCTCCTTCAATTATTTAGGTGGTGTTTCGTGCCATTATTTGAAAGACTCGTAGCCTATAATTTTCTGATTACATCACGAAGGTCCTTAAATCAGCTGAAGATTTAAGAGTCCTTAGTTTCTGTTGGTGAACTAAAGACAATTGACTTCAGCTGTGCCACGAAGCAGACTCCCTCGTTTTAGGTTTCATTAGATGGTACAGTAGTGTTTGGAGGAGTCTTTAAGGGTGTGTGGGAATTGGGGGACAGGTTTGGGGTGGGAGGGGTTGGAAGCCTGTCCCTTATTCCCCCTCCTAACCCCCACAAAACTGTCTCCCTACTCCTGCACCCCCCCAAATACCCCCAAGCCTGTCCCCCTATTCCCACACCCCCTTAATTAAGCCGTCAACTTCCATACATCGTCATAAACTTTTCGACAGTCCCTCTTCTCTTTCTATTGTCCCACATCTGTTACTTTTTCTCTCGTCTTCTTTCATCCTTAAATCTAATCATTACTAACTTGTATTATCCATAAAGAAATGCTGAACCCTATATACTGATTCACAACATATGTGACCAACTATTGTAAACAACTGGCCTAAGACTTCCTCTACTTTTCGTCAGAGTAATTTCTTATCACATAGTCACAATCAGAAATCCTGCATCAAGTGAATGACAGTGAGCCATTTGAGTGAATTTTGTTAATTAATATTACAGAGACCAACATCTATAGTTTCGCAAAACAATTCTAGGCCGTTTCTTTCAAAGCGTGGCTGTACTTATGCACATTCTATCCACAATTCATGTATAGGTCTTGTTAGAGTTTCGATTCTTTTGACACAAAGCCTAATATAATTTACCCTTACACATAGCATTGTTGAAGCTGAGAGTTTTCAAACAAAGCAAACATGAATGCTCATCGCGGTTGCATTTCTACCAACAATTTATCTTGAAGAATATTATGCTCAACATCTCTTTGAAATATTAAGATTTTGTTTATGATAATATATAGGGAGGATCTATATTAGCGCCGTGTATCGTGTAAGGTGTGATGTATGTCGTATCTTATTCCAATTAGTGTCATTTTAATCAAGTTTAATAGAGGGTAATTACGTTTCGCTTAAAATTTTCTCTAACATTCCTGGTATACAAAGAATAATTACCGTGGAATTATTAAAAGAAAGGGAATTGAGCTCACACACACACACACATTCTCTCTATCTATCTATCTATCTATCTATCTATCTATCTATCTATCTATCTATCTATCTATCTCTCTCTCTCTCTCTCTCTCTCTCTCTCTCTCTCTCTCTCTCTGTCTCTCTCTCTCTCTCTCTCTCTCTCTCTCTCTCTCTATCTCTCTCTCTCTCTCTCTCTCTCTCTCTCTCTCATTAAATTTTCCTAGTTATATTTCCTTCCCATATACAAACTCCTTTCCTTTTCTGAACATTTATCCCTTCTTTTTTTTTCTTTCCCCAGTCATCTCTTCTTCCTCGTATCGGTTAACGTTTATTCTAGACACAAAATGAAGCCTTACCTCACTCTCGTTCCTACTGAAGAGAACTACTATTATTCATTCCTTATTAACAAACTATGACCGGAAACAAACAACGTATAGCTCAGCATGCGAGTAGAAGGCGATCAGTTGTGTTGTGTAGCCTAGCATGGAGGAATAAATAGCCCAGCCCTCCACAACAACAACAACAACCACAACAACAACCACAACAACCACAACAACAACAACCACAACAACAACAACAACCACAACAACAACAACCACAACAACAACCACAACAACAACAACAACCACAACAACAACAACCACTTAACATTTATTTAATTTCACTACACTCGGGTCAATGATAGTTTTATTATTATCCATTTAAGTCTTAACGTTCAATTTTGTCATTATATTTCGACTAACTCTTGATAATTTTTTATATTCTGGCATTAAACAGGTACGAAAAATATAGGTAACGATATCCTTATAAAACATTGGGTCATAGACTATCTTGTTAAATATTAGAAATTCCTCGTAGTTTTCATTCCCCCTTGACGTAAGTATTTCTGTAATATTAATCTATTCAGACACTCATTTAGTCTTGTTCTGTCATTCATTCATTCATTCATTCACTCGTCCACTCACCCATTCACTGTCATCCATTCTCTCTCTCTCAGCCATAAACTAATTAATTAATGCCCCCATTCACTCATTCGCTTTCACTCATTCCGTATAGCCCATATATTATTTTCTCTCACTTATATTCCCACACACTTAATAAGCGCTTATCTTTTTTCTCTTCCATTCTCGCTCACCATTTTCCCTTACCCACTCCCAATCGCTTAGTCACACTAGGATTGATTATTCGTATCCCAGTGTTACGTATTTCTCTGGGACAGGTGCCTTAATTATTCACTTCTGGTAATCCATTATATTGCAAAATCTTAGCGAAAGGTGTGAAATAACCCCTGGCAAAACATCATACTGATTCAACCTTTAGTTACAGAGTTATTCCCGAGAAAAAGTGGGACACGGACCCTGAAAGCAAGAAAGCAAAATACAGTAGGCTATATGTATTACCCATTCAAACTTAACATTATTACCAAACACCAATAGAAGGAAATAGATTATGTTTTCTTCCTGTTCCCATTATACTTTCACTCATACTCCTATAACTCTTTTTCTCCTCCTTTTATCCCTTCTCCTCCTCCTCCTCCTCCTCGTGTGTAATAAGGGGTGCATGGAGGGAACGAAGGGGGTGGAATTAAGGAGGGGGGAGGGGGGAGGGGGAGAAGGAGCGTCAACAATTAATTTACTTCATCTGCGTAATTTGGAGATGTTGTCGCTCATGTAGATAGCGCATATCACCTCCATCTCTCGCCAATAATGAGTTGAAGATTTTTTCCACTCTCGTCTTTTCGTTTTTATTTTACCACCGCGTCACCACACCAGTCCACTCCACCACACCAGTCCACTCCACCACGCCAGTCCACTCCACCACACCAGTCCACTCCACCACGCCAGTCCACTCCACCACACCAGTCCACTCCACCACGCCAGTCCACTCCACCACACCAGTCCACTCCACCATTACTTATAGCACCATCATAATTATATCTCGAGTACCACTTTATTATCACTCACTACACTATCTCAATTTCCACCATCTCCTCAGGCACCATCACACCTCTTCATCATCACCACCACTACACCTCTCCACCATCACCACCACACATCTCCACCATCACCACCACCACCACCACCACCACACCTCTCCACCATCACCACCACCACGACCACACATCTCCACCACGACATCACACCTTTTCACCATTTCTAGCACCATCATATATATCTCTCGAGGACCACTTCACTATAACTCTCACCTTACACTATCTCACTCTCCACCTTCATCACAATTCCTGTCCACCATCCCCATCACACCTCTCCACCAAAACCACCATCAGTCCTCTCCATCCTTTCTCCACCACATTTGTCCACCATCATCTCAATCACCTTTACAGCTCTCCGTTTTTTTTTTTTTTTTTTTTTTTTTTTTTTTTTTTTTTTACTCTTTTCACATTTTTCAATCAACAGTTTTACTTGTGTTTTTGTTTTTCCCTTTTTATACTTTTTAACCTTGTCCAATTTTTCATATTTTAATGTTCTTGCATTTTTTTTTTTTCACTTTTTTTCTTCGTTTTTTGTAAAAAATTCTGATAAATATCATGTGACCCATATTAATTTTTAATTGCGTTGATAATCGCCAGGAGCTCCGGATTTATGCACCTCAAACACTCATTCACTCCGACGAAAACGAATTACTACCATAAGTTTCCATAGTTATAGCATATATAAATTATGGGGTTAGTTATAATTATAGTCGGTCGGCCAATTGGAAACGAGTCTTTCTTTCAGATTTCCTCGATACATTGAGTGAGGAATCAGTTGTCAGTGCCAAGGAAAATATCTTATCATATAGTGTGATTGAATTGGATGTTTTTTTACGAAGCCTCTGTAAAATGCAAGAAACCAGATATATACCCATTATTAAACTTAAGTGGTCTCTGTTTCTGGCATCGTTTGGAGGAATCTTTAGCCCTCCAGTTCACCCAATCTGAGATCTTATGAATTGGAATGTTGGAATATCTGTTTACTTTCCTTCTCGTCCCCTTTTCCTTTCTCCTTCCTTAGTCCCTTTGCGTATACTTTTATGAGAACCCAAACACCTTCCATTTATTTAACTCATCCCCTCCACCTTCTTCCTCCCTTCATTCACCTCTTTTCCTCCCTTCTCCCTCCCTTCATTCACCTCTTTTCCTCCCTTCTCCCACCTTCCTTCTCCCTCCCCTAGATTCCTCCTCCTTCTCCCCCACCTTGCTTCCCCCTCCCCATTCTTTATCTTTCCTCATTTCCACTTTCCTCTCCTCTATCCTTCTCTCCCCTCACCTTACTCCTTCCTCTTCCCCTTTCTCCTCCTCCTTCTCACACCTTTACTCCTCCCTACCTCACCTTACTCTTCCTTCCTTTCCTCCTTTCTCCTCCTCCTCCCCCCCCCCCTTCCTCCCACCCACACCTCCACCTTCCCCCCCCCTCCCCCCCTGTGTTACGAACTCCGTCATCGTCACCGCCAGCAATTTGTTACAATTAGAATTTACAAGGAGTCACGGGGCTGGGGTGAGGGAGGGAGGGGGGAATAGTGAGGGGAAGGAGTAAAGAAAGGGAGTGACTGAGTGAAGAGGAAAAGTGAAGCAGTGTAATTTTTCTCAGGATTCATAAAAACTATTACCTTCAATTGTATACATCGCGCTTGTAGCCGAGTCACACCAAAATAATGCAGTGTTAACAAACACCTTTTTGCTACACACACACACACACACACACACACACACACACACACAGATACACATACAACTCACCAACAAACAAACATATAAACACGCATAAATACCCAAACACAATCACACATATAAACACACACACACACACACACATACCCTTCTTGGCTGGAATGCTTCGGTCTAGCAACACCACCCTTCCCCACTAAACAGCTCAAGATAATATGAAAACAGCATATACACACCACAACAGAAAAGACACGAAAAATAACATCTACTACCTTGTTTATATATTAAGATAGACAGGTGTTGCTACCGTCTCCTGCAAACATCCCACGAAACAGGCTCACTCCTAATGCTTGTTATTTCGTGGTATAATGTGGAGGCATCACTAGGCTGCAACCCGTCCAGACTATCATGACCCTATAGACAATGTAAAATCCCGTACACCGTGTTAATTATCCACTGTATACTTTGGAAAAAAAATGAAACTTAACTCCCAAATAGATTAAATTGTCAAATCATATGCAGGAGCCTCTTAATTTTCCACACGCGAGAAAACCCAGGAAATGAAAAAAATTCATAAGCGTGTAAGAAAAAAAAAAAAAAAAAAACTCGCTTGGTGATTATTTGGTTAATGAGGTGGTCGGACAGGTGGTCGTCTTGCAAGGTGTCTCGTGGTCGAGTTTTGAGTTTTTTTTTATTATTTTTACTTTTTTATTTTTACCCTCGAAGCGAAATTTTAATTGGAAAACTAAAGATAATGTGACCGTGCGAGAGTGTACGTGTGGGTGGTCGTGGAGTAGAGTCACGATAAAAAGTTTCTGCATCAGGTGACTGGATTGAAGCGGGCCCTTGACATGTATGAATCAATATTAAAGTGAGCAACAGTAATAGTTTCCCACCATTTCCGGAAGTAGTGAGCCTCGGTAACCGGCTTCGTAAAATATATTATTATGTTCAATGTTGGAAAAGCAAGGATAAGTGGAAGGTGTTAAGTGGAGAGTATACTTTTGGTACATTGGAGTGCCTTAATTCCTCCAAAATATGCCAGGAAACAGGACCACTCTTATTACCCCTCTCCTCATCCCTACCCTCCCCCGATGGAACCACTTTCACATTACTCACACCCCCACCCTCTCCTCACACAACCCCCACCCTCTCCTCACACAACCCCCACCCTCTCTTCACGCAACCCCCACCCTCTCCTCACACAACCTCCACCTTCACTCCTTCTACACCCTTTTTCACACTCATTCTACCTCCACACTACCCCCAACTATTACACACACACTCTCTATCTCCAACACATAGCCTCTATACAAAGCAACCTACCTACCTACCCCTCCCACACCTACCTACCAATCCCACACCTACCTACCCCTCCCACACCTATCTACCCAACACGCCTCAGGGAAACTATAAGAGCGGAGTGAGTGACCTTGCCAAAACTTTCACGATAATTTACTTACGGTCGGGGAACTCGGGACACCCTCGCCAACTTGATAAACTTTTGAACACTTGAGTGGGAAAAGGAAGGGAACTTAACTTGACCTGTTGTTACCTTTCCTTGTTGTCCTCATTCCCTTTGTTGTCCGTTTTCTTTCTGTTTTTCTTTGCGATTGTCTGTCAATTTTTCTGTCTGGCTCTATTCCTGTCTGCTTGCCTGTATTAATCTGTGTGCTGCGTCCAAATGTTTTTGCATGTGCGAGTGCGTTTGTGCGTGCGTCCCTCTCATTCTCTCTCAAATTCCTTCCTTCCTTCATTCCCCATGTGCACGTTTTTATCATTTTTCTCTACTTGTTTTTCAAAACTTTTATTCTCTTTCTCCTGCAATTTTTTTTTCTTCGTGTTGTTTAATTCAGTTTTTCTCGCCGACTTTCTCACTTCCGTTTGTTATTGTGTTTATTTCCCTGTAGCTAGAGGTCATGACATCTGTTACAGCAGATGATATATAAACTTTACTAATTTAATTATTCTTTATTATAAACAAAACTAGTTAAACAAGCCCTGATAATTATTAATAATACCCTATGTACACAATAAATAATCCTAACCAATACCGTAATAAATACAATGAATACCCTATAACCTAAACACACACAAAAATAACATAACAAAAAGGAGACAACTTGGATAACACAAAATATAAGTATACTCAAGAACAGTGGCTGAAGTCCCGATAAGTCACTCAACAGTTGGAATTTAACACTAACACAAATATGACCCAGTAGGAGGGTGAGAGATTGTGGAAGGTGTTATCGTGGTGAGTCCCACAGAAGAACTGTCTCTTCCCTGCCGCCAGGCCCACACGTAACCTCGTATAGGGTTCGTTTCCGATGGAGTGAAACTATAGTGAACACAATGAGTTGAAATAAAAACATGAGTCTGCTCGAATGATAGTTATTAAAAGAATGAGAGTGAAGTGGTTGATGATTCGAAGACATAAGGTCGTAACACATCCAACATTCATTTCTGCTTGTATGTGTATATATTTTTTTGTCACTCTCCAAATCTTTCTGCTTTATATCTATATCACCTTTCCTACCCATACAAACTTCCTAAACTCACCTTCCACATCAATCCTGCCTTCCTTTTCTATTCCTTTTCAATTTTGCCTTTAATCCTAACAATCTTCTTACTTTTTCTCCAACCCTGTCTACCCATTTCCAGTCTTGCTTTAGGTCCCACCTCTCTTATTCGTCCTCCAATCCTGCCTGTATTTCCTATCCTTTTCAGTTTTGCTTTTGATCTCACCTCTATACCCTTCCTCCAGGCCTCCAATCCTCTCCTACCCTTCCTCCAGGCCTCCAATCCTCTCCTATCCTTCCTCCAGTCGTCCCTGCCTCTCCTACCCTTCCTCCAGTCGTCCTTGCCTCTCCTATCCTTCCTCCAGTCGTCCCTTGCCTCTCCTATCCTTCCTCCAGTCGTCCCTGCCTCTCCTACCCTTCCTCCAGTCCTCCTTGCCTCTCCTACCCTTCCTCCAGTCCTCTCTGCCCCTCCTATCCATTTCCAGTCCTCCTTTTGATTTCACCTCTCCTACCTTCTCTCCAGTCCTCCCTGCCTCTCCTACCCTCTCTCCAGTCCTCCCTGCCTCTCCTACCCTCTCTCCAGTCCTCTCTGCGTCCAATCCTGCACTGGCTTACAAATTATAACTCTCCATCACCGAGTTGTTTTGCTGGCCTTTGTTGGTTAATTACAGACTGCACCACCACCACTTCAAGATGACTGCTCTCTCTCTCTCTCTCTCTCTCTCTCTCTCTCTCTCTCTCTCTCTCTCTCTCTCCTTTTTACCCTTTCTATCCCTCTCCCTCTAGCCTGCCTCCCTGACTTTCTCTGTATCCTATCAATCGTTTTCCATTTCCTTCCTCTTTGTATCTTTCCCATTCCTCTTACCCTCTCCTTCTTGCCTGGTTCCCACTCTTCTCTTTGTAGCTCTCCCCCCTCTTCCTCTCTCTTACCCTCTCCATCTTTCTCTCTCCATATTTCTCTCTCCATTTTACCCTCTCCATCTTTCTCTCTCCATCTTTCTTTCTCTCTCCAATCTCACTCATTCCAGCCAGCCTGCACCCTCCTTCCCTCTCTCCATCTTTCTCTCTCCATTTTTCTTTCTCTCTCTCCAATCTCACTCATTCCAGCCAGCCTGCACGTTACCCTCCCTCCTTCCCTCTCTCCATCTTTCTCTCTCCATCTTTCTTTCTCTCTCTCCAATCTCACTCATTCCAGCCAGCCTGCACGTTACCCTCTCTCCCTCCCTTCCTCTCTCCATCTTTCTTTCTCTCTCCAATCTCACTCATTCCAGCCTGCCTGCACGTTTCCCTCCCTCCCTTCCTTCCTGTACAGTATATCCTGCTCTCTGTTCTCTGTCACTGTCCCATGTTCTCGTTTCCCAGCTCAGTGTTGACCTCCCAGCCGACCACCTTCCCCAACACCCGAGGGAGAAAAGGTCTCATCATAGCTCTGTCACACTTTAACCTAATTATTGTGTTCTCTGTCCTCTATCCTCATTTTACCTTCGTCCTTCCGCCCTTTATCCTCAGTTTTCCTTCATCCTCTGTCCTCTATCCTCAGTTTTTTTCTTCATTCTGTGTCCTCTATCCTCAGTTTTTTTCTTCATCTTGTGTCCTCTATCCTCAGTTTTTTTCTTCATCCTCTGATTATCAAATAGAATGGTGGTCTGTTGCTGAGAATAGTTTAGAGGAATCTTTATCTCCAAAAGTACCAAAACTGTACCCTCCCCTTAATTAATTAACACTTGTACAGTAAGAAGTCGACGCAACAAAATGGCCTTTGTATAATCTTAAAACATGATAAATGTGTCTGGCGTAAAAAGACAGAGAGACATCTGATTTATTACTATAAGGGATAATGCCGGATGGATTGATCATATAAACATAAGAAAAGCCGACGGTAAGACTGGAGCACCAAAATTAATGTGCCTGTTGGTACATGGAATAGTTTGGAGAAAGAAGTTGCTCCAGATTTACCAACAACACCTTCTTGCCCCCCGTTAAATTCTCGGACAAAATAAAAGAACAGGAATGATATGAGGATGAGGAGTGGAAAGAAGGATTGATGATCAGTGGGAGAGCTTTGGGAGGGAAGGAAAAAAAAGGGAGGTGAATGAGCTTTAGGAGAGGAGAAGAAAGTCGAAGAGTGAGAAGCTTGAGAGATAAGGTAAGGGATAATGAGAAAGAGATGTATGAGGTAGAAGAAGAAACGGACATAGGGGGATGGGAGAGGAAGAAAAAAGGGAGAATAAACCGAAGAAAAAATAAAATTGATTCGAGGATGAAAAAATAGGGACACGGGGAAAAGGTGTTGGAGAGATGATAGACCGAGTACGAAGAAAAATAAAAGGGAAAAGAGAAGGAAAGGAATGGGAGAACCAAGTGGACGGGAAAGGAAAGCAAGGGAAGGGGATACGAGGGAGGAAGGCAGGACACAAATTAGGGACAAAGCAGCTCAGAGAAGGGTAAGCGGATGAAACCATACAGTATATAGCTTGTTGTTGTTCCCTCTCTCAAAATTCCCACTCCGCCTCAGTGTATGTTTTTTTTTTTTTTTTTTTTTTTTTTTTTTTTTTTTTTTTTTTTTTATGCACTATATGGAGAAAAATGGACGGATACTTAATTAAAATGCACGTCAACCTTTGTGGGGTGAACCTTCCTCATACCTCCTAGTTGACACGTCACTGCAGTAAAAGTTTTAGTTGTTCGTGAAAAAAATATCACTTGTACTGAGTATACAAGTGATATTTCTTTCTCACCCATACCTTTCTCATCTTTTCTTTCTCACCCATACCTTTCTCATCTTTTCTTTCACACCCATACCTTTCTCATCTTTTCTTTCTCACCCATACTTTTCTCATCTTTTCTTTCTCTCTCACCTTTCTCATCTTTTCTTTCTCACCCATACCTTTCTCATCTTTTCTTTCTGTTCACCCGTTTACCTTTTCATTTATCTTCGCGTGTTCTCTATTTTGTCACTTCCTTTTCTCCTGATTTCTTTCTGTTTAATTAAGGTTCTCTTTTCATATCTCCTCATTCTATAGCCAACCGTATTATACTTTTATTATCTCCCCCATCTCACCTCCTCGCTTTTTGGAGTTTTTCTGTGTGTCTGTGTTATATATGTCTTCGCTTATTATTATTCTCCTCCTTTTCTCTTTCTGTTTTGTGTTTTACTTTTGTCTTATCTCCTTATTTTTGTATATATTTTTAATCTTGTCTGTTCCATTTCTCCGTCTCTTTCTGCTTTGTCGTCTCCTTTTATATTATGTTACCCAATTTCACCCACTTTTCTCCAGTTCTCTTTCCTTTATTTCTTTCGTCTATGGCTCCCTGTTCTCCTGTGCCTTTCCTTCATCTCTCCTTTACTAGTTATTTCTTTCATCTCCTCATCCGCATCGTTTTTGGCAGTGCAATTTTTTGTCCTCTCTCCATGCCTCTCAATTTTCTTCGTCCTTGCTCTCCTACACTCTTTCTTCCATCTCCTGTTGTTTCGTCTTTTTCACTCTATTCTTCAGCAGTTTTCTTCCTCTCTCTCTCTCTCTCTCTCTCTCTCTCTCTCTCTCTCTCTCTCTCTCTCTCTCTCTCGAGAGAGAGAGAGAGAGAGAGAGAGAGAGAGAGAGAGAGAGAGAGAGAGAGAGAGAGAGAGAGAGAGAGAGAGAGAGAGAGAGAGAGAGAGAAAGTGAGTTTAAACCCGAGTTTAAATTAAGACAGCAGATTTTCACAACCTCAGAACGATACTTTAGGATACTGACTGGGACGGTCTGTGCAACACTAACGACATTAATACACAATGGGACTTTTCACTAATGCGTACACAAAAGCGGTGAAGAAATGCATACCGTTCATAAAACTACATTCAGTGCAAAACGCTATGCCCAAGTGGTGAAATAAAGATATAGCTGACTATTTACGCGCTAGGAAGAACGCCCATATTAGATTAAAATTCCCAAACGACAATGATGAGCGACGAAAAGCCAAATAGTTAATCAAACACAGTAAAGAGAACATTGAAAAACACGTTGCAAATCAAAGTAAAACAAACCCCGAAAGAGTTCTACAGGTATTTTAGCCATTAGAAAGTACTCGCTTCAACTATCGGACTACTAATTTACGAGAATGAAAATTTTACAGTGAATGAGTAGTATCCTTGAAACACATACTTTGCATCAATCCATACTACAGAAAACACGAATACTATACCAACAGAACAGCAGTCCAAAATGGAAACATGGAGATAAGAATTAATATGAGCATAACAGAAGGAGACGTAATAAAATGTATCGAAAATGATATGTAAATAAGTCACCCTGTTGGTGAGGGTTCGTGTAGTCACCAACTATGTGTTGTGCTACTAAAGATGACTCCTGTGCAGGGGCCTTTGTCCGGTTTTCTCCACTACAGCTGCTCAACCTTAGGAGCTAGTGTCTATTTACTCTCTCAGGGGAGTGTTGTCTACAATTCTCTTTGTGTAATGTGCTCAAGGTAGAGAGAGAGATGCAGTGAATAGTTCCCAATTGGTTTAATGTAAAAACAAGTTATTATTTATGTACAGGTTGCGACAGACATGACGTTAACATAGATACAAGTATTTTATGCTAATAAATCTATAATACATAATTTGTACATATGAAATTTGGTAAGAGTATACAGACAATGTTATTACATAATATGATAAAGAGAAAATGCTGAAAGAAATTACATAGACGAAGGAATGTAATGGTAAAAGAATAACAATACAGGGCAGGCAGATAATGGTTAACAAAGAAAATGGACCTACAGTATTTTTAGGGTACACTACAATACTCCCCCCCTAGTTTCGAGGAAGGAGGAACGATACTCTTGTGTGTCGTACTTCGTCGTTTTCAGCATTAGTCGGAGGAACAGTCACTTGCACTGCTTGTAGCATTTGGTCAGGATTCAGGATATATGCAGGCTTGACCCGGTCTACGGCCACAACATCTTGCGAACCATGTTTGTCGATGGTGAAGTTCTTCCTCGTCCTGCGAACTACTCGGAAGGGGCCCTGATATGGTTGCTGAAGGGGCCTTTTGACTGCATCGACTCTGACGAAGACGTGTGTACAGGCTTCCAGGTCCTGGTGAACGAAGGTCTTCGTGTTGGACGTACGAGGCTGCACTGGCTGGAGGCACTTCATGGCATTTTTCAGGTGTGTTGCGAAGTCCTGAACGCTGCAAGGCTCGGGGTCTGGTGTGGCAGAGAGAAGCTCACCTGGGAGCCTGAGGGTAGAGCCATATACGAGCTCAGCAGAGGAGTTGTGCAGATCCGTCTTGAGTGAAGTTCTGATGCCTAGGAGGACAAGAGGTAGTGCTAGTGACCAATCTTCTCTCTGGGCTGAAGCTGCCAGGGAAGATTTCAGCTGGCGGTGGAATCGTTCAACCGTTCCGTTGGCCTGTGGGTGATAGCTGGCGGTCCTGTATCGACGGATGCCAAGGAGTATCATGACCTTATTCCATACACTCGACTCAAACTGACCACCACGGTCGGAAGTAAGGCTTAGAGGCACACCAAACCTGGATACCCATGTTGCGATGAAGGCACGTGCAACAGTATCTGTGGTGATGTTGGCGAGAGGTGCTGCTTCAGGCCAGCGAGTGAAGCGGTCCACACAGGTGAGTAGATATCGATAGCCATTGGAGTACGGAAGTGGGCCAACGAGGTCTATGTGGACATGGTCAAATCTCTCGGTGACTGGTGTAAAGGTGGCTGCAGGAGAGTGTGTATGGCGTGTGACTTTAGAAGCTTGACATTGTATACATGTGCGTGCCCAGTGTCTGACGTTCTTATTTATGCCTTCCCATATGAAGCGGGAAGACATCATCTGGTGCGAGGCACGGATTCCAGGGTGAGAGAGGTCATGTAACTTCTTGAAGAGCTGGTGTCGATGTTTCTCTGGTACGTATGGACGGAGAGTGTCTGTAGAGGTGTCAGCGTACAGTGTGACCTGGGTGTCTGGAAGTGTAATCTTCTTCATCTGTAGTGCAGGGTTATCCAACAGTCGCTGTAGCTCAGCGTCACCGACTTGATCAGCAGCAATGGTGGCATAGTCGATGGGAGAAGATATTACAGTACTGATGTTTCGAGAGAGGGCATCAGCTGGGGCATTGTCGGCACCTTTGATGTATCGTAGATCAGTAGTAAACTGGGCAATGTAGTCCATGTGGTGCATTTGTCGTGGTGTGTAAGAGTCTTTATTTCTGAGAAATGTTGTAGTGAGTGGCTTGTGGTCAGTGTAGATGTGGAAACTGCGTCCTTCGATGAAGTAGCGAAAACGCTTGACAGCTTTGAAGATGGCAAGTAGCTCTCTGTCATAGGCGCTGTACTTTGACTCTGTCGGGGTGAGTTTCTTGGAAAAGAAGGCAATTGGCTTCCAATATGTACCGACACGCTGTTGTAGGACTGCACCAACACCAATGTTTGAGGCGTCTGTAGCGATTGAAGTTTCTGCGTCAGGTGCGGGGAAAGACAACGTGGCAGCGTCACTGAGGGCTTGTTTTGTTGAGAGGAAGGCCGCTTCTGCTTCTTCAGTCCAGATGAGGGTAACAGATTGACCTCTCTTGCAAGGTTTGATCATGGCGTACAATGGTCGTAGCAGGAGTGAGCAGTGTAGAATGAAGCGGTTATAGTAATTAACCATCCCAAGGAACTCCTTGAGCTGGCGTTGGGTAGACGGCTTGGGAAACTGCTGGATGGACTCGCACTTTGAGGGAAGTGGAGCAATGCCTGCTGGAGAGACTGTGTGTCCTAGGAACTCAAGGGATGTCACACCGAGTTCGGACTTGTCTGTGTTGATTTGGACACCATAATCTTGCAGTCTCTGGAGGACTTCTTGGAGGTGTTGTTTGTGGGTGGCTTCATCAGGACTAGCGATGAGAAGGTCATCTATGTAGGCGAAACAGTAGGGTAGACCTCGAAGGACCTGGTCTATGAAGCGTTGAAATGTTTGTGCCGCATTCCGCAATCCAAAGGGCATCCGGACGTATTCGAACATGCCAAAAGGTGTGATAATGGCCGTCTTCGGGATGTCAGTGGGATGGACTGGAATCTGATGAAAGGCTTTGATGAGGTCGATCCGAGAGAAGATTGTAGAACCTGAGAGTTGGGAAGTGAACTCTTGAATGTTGGGCACAGGATATCTATCTTCTACGGTGCGTGAGTTGAGGGCACGGTAGTCTCCACAGGGTCGTATCTCTCCAGTCTTCTTAGGCACAATGTGAAGAGCCGATGACCAGTTGCTGCTGCTGGGCCGTATAATACCTTTACTCATCAGAGATTCGAACTCGGCTTTGGCTTTCTTGTAACGCTCAGGGGCTAAGCGTCGGGCCTTGGCGTGCACTGGGGGTCCGGTAGTCTCTATATGATGAGTCACGTTATGCTTGGCAGGTATGCTGGATGAGTAGGGTTGTGTCAGCATAGGGAACGACTTAAGGAGGTCAGCAAACTTGTGGTCATGGTTGATAGTAGATAGGTGTGTGCTGTCACCAGGTGCTGGCTGTGCATTAGCAGAGATATCTGTGAGTGGGTCAATCAATTTTCGTCCTCTTACGTCTACCATCAGGTTGAAGTGACGGAGAAAATCAGCACCAAGGATGGCTTGTGACACTGCTCCTACGTAGAATGTCCATTGAAAAGAGCGGCGAAGGTTCAGATCCAGATGCACTGTTTGCCGCGAGTATACAGGTATCCTGGTACCATTAGCAGCGTAGAGATGCAAAGAAGGAGGTAGCAACCGCTGGCTGGTTGTAGCAGGGAGGACACTAACGTCGGCACCGGTGTCTACCAGGAACTTGGTATGGGACCGGCGATCAAAGATGTGGAGCAGCGCAGACTGAGTATGACAAACATTATGCTGCGTTAATGTTCGCCGTTGTAGTTTGACGCCGTGTAGCTGCAGGGCTTTTCACATTTGAGAGCCTTATCCATAAACCTGCGATGGTAGTAGCAGAGGTTTGAAGTGCTCCTTGAACGTGACCGATAGTGTTGGCGGTTTGGTGTCGAGGATCGGTAACTTTGGCGGTCGTTCATTTGTTTCTTCATGTTGCTGACTTCCATCGTAAGTTGGGAAACTAGACTGACAAGCTGGGCAATTTGAGAATTTTCTTGTGTTGAGATGGAGGAGATTGGTGATGCTGATACAGGTGGAAGAGTTGCCATGTAGTCGTCTGCAAGATAGGCAAGCTCATCTGGTGGCAGCTTGCCTTTCACACTGATGAGAGCACGTTGAATGTCAGATGGCAGGCGTTGATAGAACAGTTGTTTGAATAGATCTTTATCAAAGGCCTGGTACTTGTCACCAAGCAATGTCTTCATTCGACGTAGTAAGTCTGTAGGCTTCGCTTCCCACTTGATGGTGAGGCTGCAGCAGCACTCCGGAGGTCACCACTTGTTGGTGAGGGTTCGTGTAGTCACCAACTATGTGTTGTGCTACTAAAGATGACTCCTGTGCAGGGGCCTTTGTCCGGTTTTCTCCACTACAGCTGCTCAACCTTAGGAGCTAGTGTCTATTTACTCTCTCAGGGGAGTGTTGTCTACAATTCTCTTTGTGTAATGTGCTCAAGGTAGAGAGAGAGATGCAGTGAATAGTTCCCAATTGGTTTAATGTAAAAACAAGTTATTATTTATGTACAGGTTGCGACAGACATGACGTTAACATAGATACAAGTATTTTATGCTAATAAATCTATAATACATAATTTGTACATATGAAATTTGGTAAGAGTATACAGACAATGTTATTACATAATATGATAAAGAGAAAATGCTGAAAGAAATTACATAGACGAAGGAATGTAATGGTAAAAGAATAACAATACAGGGCAGGCAGATAATGGTTAACAAAGAAAATGGACCTACAGTATTTTTAGGGTACACTACAACCCTGGCTACAATATACGATTGCCATATATTCCTTTTTTTTATCTCTCTCTTTCACTCGTTCCTTCCCATCTCTTTCTATCATTTATTCACCTCTATCTCCCTCTTATGTTTCCTTCTCTTTCTCTTTCTTTCTACTTCTCGTTATTCTAATTTTGTCGTACCATTTCCCCTTTCCTCCACCCTAGCTTTAAATCCCCTACTTTTATTCCTCCATTGTATGCAAATATGTGTCCTTCCTTCTCCCTTCATATCTCTCTCTCTCTCTCTCTCTCTCTCTCTCTCTCTCTCTCTCTCTCTCTCTCTCTCTCTCTCTCTCTCTCCTCGATAGAACAGTTCAAGAAACAGTTAGACAAAGTTCTGCCAAGCCTGGTAGAGTTATAGGGATTGTTTCCTCCTTTCCTATACACAAATTTCCTAGTCCGGCCTTTTTTCCCCCGGGTTAGGTACATTTCCATTTCCATACCCGCAATGCGGGTGGGAGAGGTGGGTGGGGAGAGCCTTCTCTTTACTATACTTTTCTTTCACTATTAGTTAGCAACTACTACTACACCTACGGTACCTCCTTGGTATGGGTCGTAAGACCTTTTGAGGTGCTACTTGTCCTTGTAACTCTCTCTCTCTCTCTCTCTCCTCTCTCTCTCTCTCTCTCTCTCTCTCTCTCTCTCTCTCTCTCTCTCTCTCTCTCTCTCTCTCTCTCAGTATTCTGTTTTCTCCTTCCCTTCTTTTCTATCCTTCCAGCCCATGTCGGTTTCAATGCACCACTGTTTTTTTTAGGAGCCACTCTTTTGGCCACCCACCTGTAATCCCAGTTGACCCCCACCTGCCTTGTTTCATTAGCGCTCTCTCTCTCTCTCTCTCTCTCTCTCTCTCTCTCTCTCTCTCTCTCTCTCTAGGATGATAATATGACTGTACATAATTATTGTATTATTTAAACATTATTAACCTCCTCAGTATTATGTTTTCGTTATTTATTTTTGTAATATCGATGCAATAACTATTTCTCTACTAATATTGTATGATTGTATTTATCACTGTTCATGTAAATTGTAAAGTGTCTTTATAACCTTTCTTTCTATCAGTTTCTGTACCTATCAGTGAGTATATAAACATGTATTCATATTTCCATCTTTGCTTTTATATTTCGCCGTATACTGTATACTAACTGAAAAAAAGTTTTATGTCACTATATGTAATTCCCACCTGACCATCCCGTGTCATGTTTCATTAGCAGTGGTATTGTCTTACCTCTTGCTTCTCTCACAATCCTTCATTCTCTGTCTGTCTCTCTCCGCATCTTTTTCTATTTATATATCAATATTCATGTATTTGTCGATAAATCGCCAGATCCATACATCTGACAATTCATTTTTTAATTATATTCCTGTCGATTCATCCATCTATCCTTCTGTATTCTAGGCTGCCTCTGTATGACTATCAGTATTGCTGTCAGTACAGTTGGAAAAATAAGAATTGTGACAAATCTTGATGGAATGTTCACTATGAAACATGCACAACTGTTTATAGTTACCATAAACATGTAATACAAAAGTAAAGACAGTTCCTTCTATATTTCATACTTATGATCCCGACAAACAACTGTGGACATTAGTATTGTTATCGTTCATATTATGCCAACTGTACATCAGTAAAATACAGTACAATATTTTATCATTCCTTCTCGTTCTCAGCCGATCATGCCCTGTAAAGGCTTATGCAATGCTTATGTAATATTTTTGTATTTTTAAGGCTTTATAGTCTCGTTCTCGTTTAGTATTTGGTGTTTCCTGTATTATAAAAATAAGCTTTGTAAAATTTGTCCTTTTTGCTACGGTATTTACAATTGTGTACTTGAGTCTCGCAGGTATCTCTCTCTCGGTTTACTTCCTTATTATACGTATTTCTTCTCTTCTTTTCCCCCTTTTCTTCCTTGCCGTTGTTTCTCCTTTTGTCTTCCTTACCTACCCCATTATTTTTCGTTCACTCTAATCTTCCATGTCTTACCTTTCACTCCTCTCTCTCCTCTCTCTCTCTCTCTCTCTCTCTCTCTCTCTCTCTCTCATCTCTCTCTCTCTCTCTCTCTCTCTCTCTCTCTTATTGTTCTTTGCTCTTTTCTTTGTCTTTCTCATTCACTCCTCGTCCACTAACCTTCTCTGCTCATCCACTATCTCTTTCCTTAACTCCTTCTGTTTTTCTCTACTATTTCACCTGCCTTGTCTCGCCTCCCTTCGCTGTCATTCTCTCTTCATTCAGCCCTGTTCTCTTCCAACATTTTCGACCCATCTTCTGTTTCCTTTTTGCATCCTCTCCCTCTTATCCCATTTCTCCTTTTCTTCCATCTTCCCTTCGTTTCTCAATCCCCCCCATTCCCCCTCCAAATATCTCTCTTCTATTTTCCGTTCCGCCTTCGTCTTATTCCACTGAGCCCCACCGCTGCCACCTACTGTATACATTACCATTGCAAAATTGACCTCTAATATTGGCTGACTGGAATAACTGAAACTCGTGTGTTGGATCTTGGACTGAAATTGATGTTGTTGATACTCGATGCTACTATTGGTCTGACGGTGTTTCAAAGCATTTAACACACTGAGGACTGAATGACCCTATCGATCCAACATTACCATATTATACTAACTTGTATCTTATCGGTCTGCCATCTCATCTATCCATCATGAATGCGTATGTCGGATGGTATTTTGCAATGTATTTATTCATGTAATAATAACTAGTGTTTATATAGCATCCCACTCCCTTCGCATCTAATCTTGGCCTCTTCACTATTCACACACTTTTATCTTCCCTTCTCTCTATCTTGTCTGCCTATCTTCTTGCCATTTCTATTTATTTCCCCTTTCCTCTCTTATCTTACCCACACATTGACCTCCTGACCCCGTTCTCAAAAAATGTCAATTCCCGTGACACTAAATTCTTGGCACAGTGGCTCAGAGTTATATCTTTCCTCACCGCGTCCCTTCTCTCTCTTTCTCTGTCGCCCCCTTCTGATGAGTACAGTACACAAACCGTAAAATATCTGCAATTTCTCTCTCCTATTTAATGTCCGTACCAGAAGATCAAGTTATGAGGTTATGACCAACTTACACACACACACACACAGAATGCATGTACTGTATATGTATATGTATAAGTATGTATGTTAAAGTCATCCCTAACTTTCACACACTACCACACTGTTTATCACACTTTCCTTCCACTCGGCAGACCGAGGTAGCTGCTGCAACCTCAAGGCTGCTAAAGATCTTCACTGACAAGGAAGATGTTCTCCTCAAACACGGAGATTGGTGTGTGTGTGTATGGTGTACTGTGTAGAAGAAGTTGTCTAGCCTTACCCAGCGGTCAGATGCTACTAGGCTTGGAGTAATTACATATTTTTATTGTTTGTTAAAAATAAAATAACTTGTCTTAATACTAAATTACAATTACAACTACAGTCATAAGGAAGGTAAAAATGCTAAATATAATTACAGTTACCATTACTCAGTTATATAAAATTTACAGAACAATTGCAATTACAATTATAGCCTAATTTGTGTTCAGTTATACTTCAATTACTTAATATCACGTGTAACAATTAACTAATTGCAGATAATGAAAAAACAATTAAATGAGTTTCTTCACCCCATAAAAAAATTCATTGATACAACTCTTCTAAATGTAAAACAAATATGTATTTGATATTCATGAAATCATGCAGAACTTACAAGTTAAAACCGAGTACTTCCTATAATCTGAAATTTATTTGTATCTGAATCATGATTGTAAAAGTATTATTGCTCTTAAACAATAAACTGATCTGGTAACTCTGGATGAATTCCAGTATTTCTGATGATGACGTCACGGTGTAAATTAGGTCATTTCTATTAAACTCATTGGTCAGACCCACTCCACATTCACCAGCACTGGACGTGTCAGTGTCACGTATTGCCTCGTGTAACATGTTTACTTCAGAGTAAACCAACTCCCCTACACACACACATTCTCTCTCTCTCTCTCTCTCTCTCTCTCTCTCTCTCTCTCTCTCTCTCTCTCTCTCTCTCCACACGCTGGTGATAGAAGTAGCAACACATAACGAATAGAGAAGAGTTGTTGTTCAGGCCTTCATGGAATGGCCGGGGATGAACCCTTCCCTCGTCAGACTAGACATTCCTCATGTTTCATTCAGTTATCCAAAAGGCATCAGTTCAGTCCGGTTCACTCCCATCGGATTTATCTCCACTTTCTATATATTCTAAAAGTACTTCTAGACCAAAGCTACCCAATTTTATGTACAGCTCATTGTTTCCAAACAGGAATTATGCCTTCAAGTAATATTTTCAATCCACTATTGTAAATTTCCAGTACATGACAAAGTAGATTACCACAATGAATTAACCGACATTTGACTTCATGATAAAGATTAGGTCTACCGAGAAGTGAGGTGCATTATTTTTCATTCGGACATTTCCTTCATTTGTTTCCCTTTTTCCGTTCTTCATCACAACACACACACACACACACACACACACACACATACATTGTCTGGTCTCCTCCCTCAATATAGACAGAGAGTCAAATTGGGTAAATTTTGTTCATCCTCCCTCGGTTCTCCAAAGATAGCCAGCCATCACTGCTGTGTGTGTGTATATATATATATATATATATATATGTGTGTGTGTGTGTGTGTGTGTGTGTGTGTGTGTGTGTGTGTGTGTGTGTGTGTGTGTGTGTTATATTATCGCAAGATTTAAAGCCGCGCTTCTCACAGACTTTTAAGCTCTTCTGGTAACAAGGAATATTATTCATAATTGCTTGCCATCCAACTAGAACCTAAAAATTAAGTTTTTTATTAGAATGCCTCCTTCGTTACGTTATATAGATAATTTATGATGTGCTTCGAGTGTGCATGGCATATATTACAAGTGGAGAGGGTAAGTGGCAAACACATGAAAACAGACGACATATTAAGTAGATACAATACAATATGTTAACAGATTTTTCTTCTATCTGCAATAATCACATTATTACTTTCACTAATCTAGCTGGAACCAAACATGGACACCAGGATATATAACCTTCTATTTTTATGACGGATT
Source organism: Petrolisthes manimaculis (assembly GCA_034508575.1). NCBI lineage: Eukaryota > Metazoa > Arthropoda > Malacostraca > Decapoda > Porcellanidae > Petrolisthes > Petrolisthes manimaculis. The sequence goes on from JAWZYT010003324.1 coordinate 45,354, forward strand.
TATTTACATCATCTGAGTTTGGTGGACCTCATCCTGCTCCCAAAACTAACACAGGTTGTATTAGATTAGTCTTACCTGACCAGGGTATCCTCGTCTCCTTCCTTTTCTACCATTAACCGGATTATTTTGGACATAGTGTGACGATGGGGGAAGTTAAGAATAGTTTCAGTCTTTGTTCAACTAAAAATGAAAGAGAAAACCAGGACCTATATCCAGTGAAAAACACCCTTAAATTAATATGTTCTTTGTTCACATATCCACTTTTGGTATTGAGTATAAAGCTGTTCCAGGCCATTACAATGCATTAATCATTACAGTAGTTTCATATGATAATAATATAAAAACTAATTATTCCTTTAACTGTTATTTTTATGTGTGGTTTACAAATGAAAGCAATAACGGTACGTATAATAATGATGATGGTGTTAATAATATATATAATCATAAGACAGTTGGAATATATGCAGAATATAAATTGGGGAAAGAGTGAGAGAGCGTGTATGTCCGTGTATGTTTGAGATTGTGTTTGTGCTGGTGTATGTGTGTATGCAATGAAAAGTTGAAGAACACGATTATGAAAAGAGTAAAATGAGCAGGTAATGGGAAAGAGTGAGAGACAAAAACAAAAGAGGGCGTAACCAG
>JAWZYT010003325.1:0-7500 GCA_034508575.1 Petrolisthes manimaculis
CTTTGTCTTTTCCCTCTCTTCCTTTTGTCTCTCCTTTTCTTTTTCTCTTTTATCTCTTTTCCTTTTGTCTCTTCCTTCTCCTCTTCTTGTCTCTTCCCTCTCCTCTTCTTTTCTTTTATCTCTCTTCCTTTTGTCTCTTCCTCTCCTCTCTTTTTCTCTTATCTCTCTTCCTTTTGTCTCTTCTCTCTCTTCCTTTTGTCTCTTCACTCTCCTCTCTTCTTTTCTTTTATCTCTCTTCCTTTTTTTTTCTCTTCCCTCTCTTCTTTTTCTTCCCTCTCCTCTCTTTTTCTCTTCCCTTCCTTCTTTTATCTCTTCATTTTTTTCCTTATATCTCATTTCTCTCTCTATCATCATCTTCCCTTTTATTTATTTTTATTGTTTTCCTTATATTTATTTTCTCTCTTTCTTCACCTTCTTTTCTCTCTCTACCATTTTATTTCTATTTTTATTCCCCTTTTCTTGTATACTATTTTTACGTAATTTCAATGGAGATCTTATTGTGTATTTATATTTGTTTCTCCAGGTATTCGAAGCATGACACCTGGATAGAGAGAGAGAGAGAGAGAGAGAGAGAGAGAGAGAGAGAGAGAGAGAGAGAGAGAGATAGTTAGTTGGTTAGTTTGCTAGGTGTATGTGTGGGGGAGGAGTAGTAGAGGTGTGTGTGTGTGTGTGTGTGTGTGTGTGTGTGTGTGTGTGTGTGTGTGTGTGTGTGTGTGTGTGTGTACAACTTTGATCTCTGGGCTGTGACTGCCAGACTGTGTTTTCCCCTCTCATGCAAACGGATACAAGTGAAGCCATACAGTGTTAATTAATAAATAAGTAAATAGTTTTTTTATATATTCAGCAGGAGCCTACATTGCGAGTTGTCATGTGTAAAACAGATGGGATGCTTAATTGGTGACTCCCGTGGTGTTCAGAGCTACTGGCTGTGAACTGCTCTATATATTGTTCCGTTCACAATGTCTGTGTGTGTGTGTGTGTGTGTGTGAGGAGGGAGGGAGGGAATCACAGAGAGAGAGAGAGAGACAGAGAGAGAAAGAGAGAGGCAAAGACAGAGACACAAAGAGACAGAGACAGAGAGTGGTGGGGAGAGTATTGGTGGTTGTGGTAGTAGTGATTATTTTGGTGGTATGGTGGATATTATGTTTTGGTGGTGACTTCGGCAGCCTCCTAACCTCATGCCAAGCCTCCTAACCTCATGCCAAGCCTCCTAACCTCATGCCAAGCCTCCTAACTTCATGCCAAGCCTCCTAACCTCATGCCAAGCCTCCTAACATCATGCCAAGCCTCCTAACTTCATGCCAAGCCTCCTAACCTCATGCCAAGCCTCCTAACATCATGCCAAGCCTCCTAACCTCAACCACAACAAGTAAAATGGTGGCGGTCATTGCACTGAGGGCTACTTTAAGCTGGCCTACCAACACCAACACCACCAACACTACCACTACCACCATTATGCCTCCACCTCCATCCACACCAACCCTCACTCTCTCTCTGACACACACACACACACGAATACTAGCTCTCACTCTCTCACACCCACACTCACACACACACACCATTATGCCTCCATCCACACCAACCCTCACTCTCTCTCTCTCTCTCTCTCTCTCACACACACACACGAATACTAACTCTCACTCTCTCTCTCACACACACACACACACACCATTATGCCTCCATCCACACCAACCCTCACTCACTCTCTCACACCCACACACCCATCCACACTCACTCCCTCACACACTCATCCATCCACTCTCACTCCCTCACACTCTCATCCATCCACTCTCACTCCCTCACACACACATCCATCCACACACACATATAATTTCACACACATACCCTGCAATCATTCTATTCTCAACACATTATTATTTTTTTTACTTTATTTCGATTATTTTTTTTTGCAAGCGACTGTATATTATATCTAAAAAAAAAAATGGTTTTGAAGTGTTGTACTACAAAGTATTTTTTTCGTCATTACACAGAGAAGTCATTATTTTCATCACACGTAAAGGAAAAAAATAAAAACTAGAAAAAAGGGGAAAAAACTAGAAAAAGGAAAAAAGAAAAGAAAAATAAGGCAAAATTTTAACATCTATAGTGGACAGTTTTGGAAGGATATATAATAATTAATACCGTGTTTGTTATTCCTTCATTACTTATCTCTTCTTGTGTCTTATTACAGGTATAGAGGAATAATGATATGACTATACAAACAGTCTATAATTATGTAAGGTTTAGACAAGTGTGATATTATATAAACAATGATAATTATACACGTTATGTTTACTCACGTTCTCTCTCTCTCTCTCTCTCTCTCTCTCTCTCTCTCTCTCTCTCTCTCTCTCTCTCTCTCTCTCTCTCTCTCTCTCTCTCTCTACATACATACATATATTTACATCCTTTGCTTTATGTACACTGGAGTGGAATAATGACAAGTGAGTATCATTGTTATAATTCTCTCACGTCTATATTCCCTTCAATCTATGTAACGAGTTTGTTGTGTATAGACAGGCGGTGTGTTATAGTGAGTGTGACTGAATATATAATAATATACTGTATATACTCCGTAAAATGACACACACACACTGACACATGCATACACACACACACAGACACCTGCATACACACACACACACACACACACTGACACCTGCACAACTTCACACACACACACACACACACAAACTGACACCAGCACGCACGCACTCACACGTAACTTCTCTGTGACACGCAGGGAAGCACAAACAGTCACAGAGACAGACGGTGGTAATTATACAAAAGCATCCATCCCTGCACGTCATAATGGAGTAAATTATTCCTCCAAACTAGTCTAGGCAACAGGCCACCATTGCTTATTCTAATCTAGTCCTGTTTCTTGTCATACTTTGGAGCAATCAAGGCGCTCCAATGCACTAAAAGTATGCTATCTACCCCTTTACTATTATGTGTAATTTACTTTTCCAGCCGAAGCACAGAGATAAATACCGACACACACACACACACACTGTCTGTCTGCCTCTTAAAAACACACACACACACTCACACCCCGATATTATAGTAAGGCACTAGAATGGAGGTCTTTGTTTTTCATTCACTATATTATATACACCACCCACAGAGACAACACCAACACCACCACCAACACCACCACACACCACCACCACCACCAACAACAACAACACCACCACCAACACCAACAACAACAACAACAACACCACCACCAACATCAACATCAACATTAACAACCACAAGACACAAACACGCAACACTAACATACAATACACAACACCAATACCTGGTACTCGAGTGGCGATGGTAGAAATTCTGGTGATGGTGGGAGGAAGGAAGGAAGGAAGGAAGAAAGGAAGGAAGGTGGTGAGGGAGGAAGGGAAGGAAGGAGGGAGCTTGCAAGGTGGTGGTGGTGTGGGAGGAAGGGAAGGAAGGAGGGAGGCGATAATTACAGAGGTATTAGATAGATATGAAGGCAAGACACGTTGGAGTTGAAAAAGTAAGTCCCCCTTGTTTTAACATTAAAGGGGCCATTTGTTGTACACGAATTGATGGGACGTGATAAACAAACAAAATGATAAATAGAAAAATGGAAAAGAGAGTGAGTGAGTGAGAGATGGACGAGGAGAAAGAGAAAGAAGAGAGAGATGAAGTAGTGGAGAGGGAACACGACGAGGAGAAATGGAAAGAAGAGAGAGAGATGGAATAAACGAAAGGAAAAAAGAGAAAGAAGAAAGTGATGAAGAACGAAAGAGGAGAAAAGGACAAACAAAAAGAAAATAAATAAAAGACCTAGAGCGTAAGAGAACGAGGAGAAAGAGAACGAAGAGAGTGATGAAGTTGGTGGAGAGGAGAGATGAAGAAGAGAAGAGAAGAGAGTAGAGTAGATAGGAGGAGCCAGTACGAGTATAGGTGGATGAGGGCGAAGGAGGGAATGAGGCTAAGTGGAAATTTTCTCGGAATTTTGTGGTGCAAGTAGGTGTTGTGTGTGTGTGAGTATGTGTGTGTGTGTGTGTGAGTGTGTGAGAGAGAGAGAGAGAGAGGGGAGGGGAGGGGAGGGGAGGGACTGTTGTGTGTGTGTGTGTGTGTGTGTGTGTGTGTGTGAGAGAGAGAGAGAAAGAAAGAGTGAGAGAGAGAAAGAGTGAGGGATGGATTCTACAAGTAGGTAAAATTGAACTACTCCTGCCTGGATGTGATAAATTGCCTGTAGTTATACCAAGTGTACAATTAACGTGGCAGGGTAGGCAGACAGGTGGCTATACAGGCATGCAACTAGACACACACACACACACACACACACACACACACACATACAGACAATTAGATACATGCACCCTGGTAGCAAGGCCGATTCATAGTTAGACACAGACAATGAGACACACACACACAGACACACACACAGACGTGATGGGTAGTGCAGTGAGGCAGACAGGCAGGCAGACAGGCAGGCAGGCAGGCATGTAGGTAGGCAGGGACGTCCCACAAAGAGAGTGAGACAAGTTTGAAGTAGTTTGTAAGGCGAGGCGGGCTGAGTTAAACCTCCTTAAGACTCTTAAAGGTTCCGTGACTCCCTTAACTCTAAATGCCTCCACCAGACCAGACCAGACCACCTAAACTAAACTACTTGCAGCGGGGAAGGTATATACACTCGCCAAAAAAAAAAAAAAAAAAAAAAAAAAAAAAGAGAGAAAAAAAACATATATAGTTTCATTTCAGATAGTGTGGTGGTGGTTGGTATATTTTTTGGGGGTCTTGTTTTGTGTTTTTCTCCTTTTCCATTAATTTTGTTCTCTTTCTCTCTTTCTTTCTCTATTTCTTTCTCTCTCTCTCTGTTTCTCTCTCTCTTTCTCTCTCTCTCTCTTTCTCTCTCTCTCTCTCCACATGTTATCATCAGTCTGAGCAATAAAGTTGAATTATTATATTTTATTCTTGCCTCTCGTCCTTGCTCTCTCTCACTTCTTTCTTTCCTTCCTTCCTTCCTCCCTTCCTTCCTTCCTTCTTTCCTTCCTTCCGTCCTTCTTTACCTACTCTCTCTCCTCTCATTCCTCTACTTGCTTGCTTCCTTCCTTCTTTCCTTCCTTCCTTCCTTCCTTCCTTCCTTCCTTCCTTCCTTCCTTCCTTCCTTCCTTCCTTCCTTCCTTCCTTCCTTTTTTACCTCCTCTCTCTCCTCTCATTTCTCTACTCGCTCTCTTTCCCTTCTTCCTCATCTCTTTACCTCTCATCCCTCCATTCTCTCCTTTTCTTTCACTGTTTCTCCTCCTCCTTCCTTCTTACTATCTCTCTCTTTCATTTTAAATTTTCTCCGGCCCTTCTCTCTCCCTCTCTCATCCCGAAGGAGAGAAAGGGAGGGATGGGGGGGGGAGAGAGGAGGAGGAAGTAACGAAGAGAGAGAGAGAGAGAGAGAGAGAGAGAGAGAGAGAGAGAGAGAGAGAGAGAGAGAGAGAGAGAGAGAGAGGAGGGAAAGTGGGAGGAAGAGAGAGAATGGAAGGAGGGAGAGAAAAGGAGAGAGTTATGAAGAGTAGAGAGAGACATACACACACACAGACACAGAGACACACACAGACACACACACACACACACACAGAGGGAATAAAACAACCAATATCATACAAGCCAATAATACGAAAGAGAGTCAACACACACACACACATATAACTTTAAGAGGAGAAGGAACCCTGTGAGTGAGTGAGTCCTTCAAACATCACCACGAAACACCACCTCATAGGGAAGGAGCTTGTTTCATGGCATAGTCAGGGGGAATCAGAAGTCTCCAATTTTCATACGAGGGTCTTTAATAAACTTTAGGCAAAACCCGACCAGTCTCTATTGCCAAATGTTGATGATGCGTGAATGATATTATTGAATTCATGATACAAACATAATATCAATGAACTGCATGTATGTATGTATGCATAAATGTATGTTTGAAAGTGTGTATGTATGTATGTATGCATGTATAAATGAATGTTTGAAAGTATGTATGTATGTATGTATGCATGTATAAATGTATGTATGTATGTATGCATTTATGTTCGAATGCATGTATGTATAAATGTATAAATGTATGTACAGTATGTATGTATGTATATATGTATATTTTGAGATCGTGTTTATTTATTTTATTTATTATTTTTCTTTTTCTGGTGGTGTACCGTGCCTGTGTTTAAAGATATGGCCGGGGGGGGGGTGAGGGGGTGACATGTTCGTTTATGTCAATATTTCATCTCCTGTCACCACCCAGCCCCTGAGAGAGAGAGAGAGAGAGAGAGAGAGAGAGAGAGAGAGAGAGAGAGAGATTCATTAAAGACAGTTAAGTTGTCAATTGTAGGAAAGAAAATATTTAACCTAACCTAACCTAACCTAACCTAACCTAACCTAACCTAACCTAACCTAACCTAACCCAACCCAACCCAACCCAACCTAACCTAACCCAACCTAATCCAACCCAACCCAACCTAACCTAACCCAACCCAACCCAACCTAACCTAACCCTACATGACCTCACGTGACCTGGCTCAACCCAACCTAACCTAACCTAACCTAACCCTACATGACCTCACGTGACCTGGCTTAACCTGACATAACCTAACGAGACCTCATTGTCGAAAATCGTGTTGCATGAAGCGTGCTAATGAGAGACTTATGTATAGTTCAGGGTTTCAAAGGTTTCAAATTTCAGGTTTCACACACCCTAAAACCCCTCCTACCAAGCCTGTCCCCTACTCCCAACCCCCATCAAACCTGCCCCCTACTCCCACACACCCCAAAACCCCTCCTACCAAGCCTGTCCCCTACTCCCAACCCCCCCAAAACCCCTCCTACCAAGCCTGTCCCCTCTACTCCTACACACCCCTTTAATGACCCCCATCAAGCCTGTCCCCCCTACTCCCGCACCCCCCCTCCCCCCCACATGGTGTAGTTAGGTGACATAATGGGGTTGAAACTAATTATCCTCTAATTGTCCAAAGTCACATCGGCGTGGCTTGATTATGTTATTATTATTATTATTATTATTATTATTATTATTATTATTATTATTTACGAATCGAAAATTTTTGTAATGAGACACCCGGTTGAAAGCTTCGGGTTAATGAGTCCTTGAACCTTTTGTTGTTATTGTAGTTTTTATTAAGGATATTGTAGCCTATTGTATTTTTATTTAGGTTATTGTTATTGTATTTTTATTATGGATATTTTATTGTATTTTTTATTAAGGATATTGTAGCCTATTGTATTTTTATTTAGGCTAGTGTATTGTATTTTTATTTAGGTTATTGTATTTTGTGATTGTGTGTGGGAGGTTGGAGGCTTCTGATTCCTCCTGACTATTATGCCACGAAACAAGCTCCTTCCTTCCTTCCATATAGGTGTGTGTGTGTGTGTGTGTGTGTGTTATTGTTGTTGTTGTTGATTTTGTTTTCACAGAAGGGATCGAGAGTTTAAGAAGTCAAGAGTAAATTCTTAAATATCATTATCACATCA
>JAWZYT010003325.1:15000-30000 GCA_034508575.1 Petrolisthes manimaculis
ATAATAAGCTTAAGTAGAACTTGATGAGAACCGTTACCATGACAACACGACACGCTAAATAACCCCACCAACCCAACACACACACACACACACCGAGTAACGCACCAATTAACACACACACACACACACACACCGAGTAACACACCAATTAATACACACACACACACACACACACTCCGAGTAACACACCGATCAACACACACACACACACACACACTCCGAGTAACACACCGATCAACACACACACACACACACACTACCCTCCTTTAAAACCTCCTTCCCCTCCTCTTCCCCCTTCATTTGGCTGGTTCGTTTCTGCGCAACAAGTCACAATGAGGAGGAAAGGATGGAGGAGAAGTGAGAGGAAAAGAGGACTGAACGAGGGATAGGATAGGATAGGATGGGAGGGATTGGGTTGGGTTGGGTTGGGTTGGGTTGTTTTGTGTTGGGTTGGGTTGGGATGAGATGGGATAGGATGGGAAAGGATGGGTTGGGATAGGATGTTTTGGGATGGAATGGGAAAGGATGGGATGGATTACTACGAAAGGTTGGTTAGGATTTGTCGTGTTTAGTTTTCTTTACGTTTCGGTGTAGCCAGGAGAAGAACACAGCAATAACTATCAAGTAGGTAAGGGGTCTTTTCTTGAACGTGTGGGTGTAGCCAGGAGAAGAACACAGCTATAACTATCAGATCACCTCGTAAAGTCTCAGCAGAAGTTTGACGTGGACTCTCTCGATTCTGGGTCGTTGGGATTAGCGATCAGTCAGTCCATTGGCCAATCCACTTTACTATATAAATGGTTCTCGGTGCCCTAAACGCTGGTGCTGGGGTGGATGGTGATTCTTTTTCTGTTTATGTCGTACAGTAAGTGTGGTTAGAAGGGAAGGGCGAGTTGAGGTAAAGGAGGAGGAGGAGGAGGAGGAGGAGGTGACCTGTTGCCGGTACTGGAGAGAGAGAGAGAGAAGGGGGAGGAGAGGAGGAGAGGAGGCTGTATGCTGGGAGGGTGTTACCAGTGTAGCGGTTTTCACGCAACACTTTGCTTAGATGGAGATTACAGATGAAGCAGGAATATATCGGTCAATATTATCTTACCAAACCATGATATAGATAACACAGATGAGAACTTTTAGTTAATCCTACTCCTTAGTGATATCAAACTGAACTAGTAAGAAAATAATCAATGCTATACCAGGATAAATGAATAGATTATAAATTGACTGGGCTATATTTTGGGCTAGTTTCCCTTTGACGTTAAGCAGGTTGTAGTGAGATGGCCACAATTGGTAACACTGTCCGTTTGGTTGCCGCACCGAAGCAGCCCGATCCTGGCACCACCACCACCACCACCACCACCGGCCGCTGACTTGAACCGCTCCTCTCAGGCTCAGCTTCATCAGTGCTGGTCCGTCTGTGCAAAGGGGAAGTCATCAGCTCGTGTCTCTGGCCTCACATCCCACGCTGCGGCTCGTACGGCTTTCCACTCTGACGTCTCTCCCTGGCGTCATTTTTACGTCTACAAAGATGTTTCGTGTCCTGGATTACTACTACCCGTGATGCACAGGAAATAAATAGCACCGTACTCAACACTGTATTAATGTGAGGTGTGGTGGGAGGGAGTGAAGTATTCCGTGTGGGGGTTTACTTACTTGCACAGTTTAAGTGTCATTGCTGTAGTGAAAGAAATATAAAGAATCGATTATATATTACTTGTGAATAATTATGTCTGGTGTGAAGTGGGCAGAGGAGACTGGTGAATAACAAGGCATTATTATTATTATTATTACTACTACTAGCGACCAAATTACTCACCACTTGTCAGTTATATTATTCTTACCATGAGGGTATTAACAGTGGTGGTGTGTTGTATGGTGGTGATGATGGTGATGATGGTGGAGAGAGGGATCGCTGAGCGTGGTGGTGGTGGTGGTGACAGTGATGGTGACGGTGATGGTGATGGGGTCTGGCTCAGGAGGAAGGGACCGAAGCTTAGGGACAACGGATACGAAGGCGTCGTAGTGAGAATCGACGATCGCTTCCCCGACACCTGGTGCAATGGTGTTCTCCTTGGACTTGAGGTAAGGGGAAACAATTAAGGAATGAAACCTGTACACCTACTCATTCCTATACAAACTATATCCTCAAGCAAACAGGACACAATTATTTTCATGTATCTGATCTCGCGTCCCGGTATATTAAATAACTTTGGAGAACTCAAGGCTCTTCAATGTATTATTATAGGGTGTAGGTAAATAGTATAGACGTATTTATCTACTGTTAACTGGGGAGTTGGAGGTGAGGGAGGGAAAAATCTTGAAAGGTTAATAATTGGAGTGCTATTGAATCCCCATCCTCCTCCTTCTTCTTCTCCTTCTCCTCCAGTTTTATGTCACGAACTAGTCCCCCCATTCATTCATTCATTCGTTGGTTGGTTGGTGAGATTGAAGTGATTTGTGTTCTGGGATACATTATACAGAAGAGGATTTCATTCGTTCGTTAGCCCTCCATCCAATATATCCAAAAAGAGGTTGTTCTCCCTTTAATTAGTCGATGTCTGCAAACTCGCTGCTCCAAACATTCACACACACCACATTAGTGGATTTAATTTGGTTTGTTTTGTTTATTAATTTTCTTTTTTTTGTTTGCGTGGTTTGGAAAAATCGTTTGTATCCAATATTGTGTCGAAAGTACATGTCGAATGTATAAATATAAATATAAAATAAAAACTTAACCCATAACAGTTATCACGATATTCCTTTGTAAAAACCCGCGAAGAAAGGAAGGTATTCATAGTCAATTGAAATTTATCTTTACCACCTTAATTGTCCAGTGAACCTGATAATTTATAATGTTGGGGGACTTTTTGTTTTGATCACACAGATGCGACGGATACGATAAACTCAGTCGAGATGAAACCAACCAATCGGTGACGTAAAGTTGAAGCAAGACACATGAAAAAAAATACCAACAATCACACTTTAAACAAACACATACACACACTTGAAACAAACACATACACACACTTGAAACAAACACATACACATGAAAAACAAACACATACACACACTTGAAACAAACACATACACACACTTGGAACAAACAAACACACACATGAAAAACAAAGACATACACACACTTGAAACAAACACACACACACTTGAAAAAAAACAAACGCATACACACACATGAAACAAACACATACACACATCACAACAAGGAAAAATGACTGGCCACTACAAAACACGTCTTGTCCTTCCCTTAATATTAATCTCGGTGAGGTGGCACTGTTTCGTATGTGTGTCCCCGCCAACTGTACTTAACTTATTTTAGCTTACAACACCGAACACGAATGACTATAAATGCGGACGTATATTATTATTTTTTTCCTGCCATTTGTGTGTATAATAGTTTAGCATCATCAGTCCAAGTTTGTTAACACGTATTTCTTCATTATATTTTAGATTAATTGATGTAATTTTGGTGAATAATCGACATGTCATTTTTTATTATTATTATTATTAGTCAAGAGATATAACCGAATTCGTCACCCGTTGTTTTGAGGTATATAATTATAATGTGTGAAGAATACATACGAGGAGAGGAATACACCATTATAAATATATATAATTATACTGGATGTGACATGGTTAAAAAACATACGGTACTCATTTAACATCGGCTACCTTAGATCCCAAAGACAAACTAAACACACAGCTATAGTGAATGATAGACACAGCTACAACATACCCTCTTCTTTACAAGGGAAATGTCAGTGCATGGAATAAAGTATTAAAAAATCCATACTTAATTTTAAGATGATGTGAAGAGTCTGACATCCGTAGTTTTAAAACATTTGAGGGCCCTTACTGGAGCTCTATGAACCCTCCAAACTACTCCAGGCAACAGATTCCCTATTCGAAATACTGAAGCATTTTGTGGCCTGGATTATTTGGAGGGTTCATAGAGCTCCAGTAAACTACGGGCCTGACTTTTTCTCCGTTGTTGACTTGTCTCATGAAGTGTTGTGTTGAAAGTCAAGTCATTAGAAAAATCTGAACAATTAACCCTTGGAATTTTCTTGTTAAACATTTATTAATTAGAGAACTTGTCTGGTGTTTGGTCGTAATGTCATAATGTTGATGTTTATTGTTTATGGAATATAATAGGCTCCCTGAAATATATAATTATTATTATCTCTTTGGCGCTTGCTTCAAACAAAAATTATAATTCTTCTTAGGGTAGTTGGTTAATGGGGGGGGGGGGAGCGCAGATAAATAATTTTACCTATTAGTGATATATTACGGTATGAATTGTGCTAATCAAGAACTGAACTCACTATAACCACGGAGATTAAAAATTTCACCGACAGCGCATATAAATTATTCCCGGAACTATTTTATACATGTCAGGAAAATTGTTTAGGGCGATAGTGATGATGTGAATGATTTTTATTACACGAATATAATTTACTGGTATAGATATATAAAGAGAGAGTATACTTTGCGTTTTGTAGCGAGGGAGACTCAAGTTTGTCTGATCTTATAGTTTTACCAATAAGGGGAATTTTCTATCAGTAAATATTTCAAACCTTTTATTATTTTTTATTTCCATATTTCAATTATTTATTATTTCCGTATTTCAAACCTTTATTATTTCCATATTTCAAACCTGTATTATTTCCATATTTCAAATCTTTCTTATTTTCATATTTCAAACTTTTTATTATTTCCATATTTCAAACCTTTATTATTTCCATATTTAAAGCCTTTATTAAATCTACTATTTACATTTCTTGGCTTCTTCGGCAAATGTAAAGCAATACGAGAAAAAGTAAAAAACAAAAACAAAACTGCAACACACACACACACACAGGTACTGAAAAAAAAATATAGCCAATGTGTGTGTTTGCTTGGCGTCCAAAAAAAAAAAACTACACTATTTATTTAATAGGTGTGACAGAATATAAATTTATCTCCTTTAAGAATGTTACTAAGGTATAGAAACTCATGATGATATTATTATGATCTAGAAAATATGGCAAGAAAAGTCAGAGTTTGTATTTTATTTTCGTGTTTTTTTTTTTTTTTTTTTTTTTTTTTTTTAACTTCGAAAAAAAATGGCTCTCACACTCACTGCTTTTCATAACTTCACGGCGGTTTGTTTTCCAATTGTTATAAAACTCAGGTGTAAAGTTTTAATGTTTGGAATCCAGTAGTGAAAGGAAGGAAGGTTGGCTTGATATATATAATTGTATATATATATATAATTATATTCTTTAAAAGGTAATAGATAGGCCTATAAGTAGTATATTAATTAAGGTAGCAATTCACTCTTGTTATATTGGAGTGCCTTGCTTCCTCCAAAATATGACAGGAAACACACCAAGGGGGGGTTTTGGGGGGTGCGGGAATAGGGGGACAGGCTTGGGGGGGGTTTGGGGTGTGCAGGAATAGAGGGACAGGCTTTCTACCCCCCAAGCCTGTCCCCCTATTCCCGCACCCCCTTAATATTGTTATAAATGGATCGGGGGGGGGGGCTATCACGAGTACATCAACGTTTTATATTTAATGCTTAAATATTAACACGGGTTATTACGTACAGGTTAAAACAAAAAAAATATATATTATTTCCCGGTTACTGTATAATTATAGTTTATTAATTAAGGCGAGATTATTATTATATTGCTGGTGATTTTGAAGAACTTTAATTCCTCCACACTATGCCACGAAACAGATTATCTTATTAGTAAAGTTGAGGGCATCTGTTTTCTGGTATAGTTAGAAGGAATATGTAGCCTTCTATTATTCTTATTTTTGTACATTGGAGTGACTTGATTCCTCCAGAGTACCGGTATACATGCCAGGAAACAGCAAGACCACAACAGCCCAAATACTAATGGTGTTCTGTCGTTGCTTGGGAATAGTTTGGAGGATTCAGTGGCTCCAGATTTACCAACACAAAAGTGAATAATTCTGATTTTAATACGACCATGTAATCTCTGATATATGTATAATATTTTTTTCTGTGGTTCACACTGGAAAGCCTTTGGTGAAAATAGGTTTACATATTATATAATTTTATGCCTATTGATATTCTAGTACATTATATTCCTCTAATTATTATTATTATTATTATTATTTTTATTATTATTGTAATTGTTGTTATTGTTGTATATATTATTATTTTTATTTTTTATTTTTATTTATTTATTATTATTATTATTATTATTATTATTATTATTATTATTATTATTATTATTATTGTGTGTGTCTGAAACAGTATAACTTTTGTCGCCAAGTGTATAGCTATCCACTCACCCATTAAACTCGGTAAAAAAACAAATGTACACACACACACACACACACACACACACACACACACACACACACACACACACACACAGACCCTCCCCCTCCTCCTCCTCCTCCTCCTCCTTCCCATTTTCACTCACTACGGTTTTAGAGGAATATTTTACCACACCGTATGACCGCGTTAAAATTCCCACGATCCGGTAGACTGGGTTAGTCGAGGCTACAGGCCCGACGCTAAACTTCCGGTGGTGATCACGTGAACTAAACAAAAAGTAAAATGCACTCCGAATCTGTGTGTGTGTTTGTGTGAGTATGTGTATGGGTTTGTTGTGTGGTGTCTGTATTTATCTATTTTCTTTTAATTAATATTTCACAGTATGTTAAACGTCATATTATAGTTTTACTCTGGTAATTTGTTCCGTGGCATCGTTTTCATGTCTATTAAAATGTGGATGCAAGATGAAAACAATAACAACAACACACACACAATCACTCACACACACACACACACACACACACACACACACACATTTTGACAGACACGGTGGGTGGGTGATGGAAGAATGGCTGCTTGCTTTCGACTGACTATCCACCTTCAAGCCGTACCTACCAGCAGTGATTATTCAGCCAATCTTCCAACCAACCCATCCTGCGCCAAGCCTATTTTTACCCTGTGTGTGTGTGTGTGTGTACTTGTAACCCTGTCTGTGTGTGTGTGTGTATCTGTAACCCTGTCTGTGTGTGTGTGTGTACCTGTAACCCCCTGTGTATGTGTGTGTGTGTGTGTGTGTGTATTTTTCCTCTCTCTCTCGTGGCTTGGGAGTAGGATATAAACCGTCTTGTTTACTGGCCGCCTCTGCCGTAATTAGAGGTGTCATAAACCCAGACAATTTAGCAGTTTTAGCTTAGCGGTCAAACTGGTTAGCGCTATTTAGTCCACAACACAGTTATTGTCCCTGTCCGCTAATGTGTTGTTGTGTGTCCCTCCTATCCGTCCCTATAACCCAACCCCCTCACCACAACCCCTCACCACAACCCCTCATTGTCCCTCCTACCCGTTCCTATAACCCAACCCCCTCACCACAACCCCTCAGTTTCCCTCCTATCCTAGCTTCCCTATAACCCCCTCACCGACCACACCACAACCCCTCACTGATTTCAGGAGTCCTTCACATTCATTCCCCTCGGTATCCCTTCTAATTCCCCTCGGCATCCCCTCTCATTCCCCACGGCATCCCCTCTTATTCCCCTCGGTCCCGTTCTCTCCCCTCTTCCCCTCATCCACCTCCTCTTATCATCCCTTCTCATTCCTTCTATAACAACTATATAATATAAAGCTTCCTTCCATCAGTATGTCATAAACTGTTAAGTCATAATGAATATAGTGTTATAAGATGGAATTGTTTTGATCATGTAGACTATTATAGGGAAGATACCAACCACATAAAAAAAAGTTTTAAGAAAGAGTTTTAATAAGGATGAGAAATACCAAAGTAGGAGGGGGAATAGACCAATTTAAATTCTAATATAACTAGCTAGAAACATGATGAACGATACAACAACAACAACAATGACCGTGAACAACAACAACCACCACAACCACAACAACAACAACAACAAGACGGTTTTTATTAATAGGCAGTAGCGTGCATCGGGATAATAGAAGCTCTGGTGGTGGCGTGTCAGTCGTGCAAGTATTTGTTGTTGTTGTTGTTGTATACTGTGGTTGTGTTGAGGTGGCGTGTGTGTAGGAGGAGGAGGGGAGAAGGGGGAGGGGGTGAGAATGGGGGAAGGGGGAAGGGAAGAATGTGAGAAGGAAGGGAGTTGGGGGAAGGAAGTATGTGAGAAGGAAAAAGGGGGGAGGGGGGAAGGGGAGAGGAGGAATTATCTTTGGAAGGGGCGTTCTTGTGTGTGTGTGTGTGTGTTTAATTAAGATGAGGGTATATATAATTGCCCACGACACTCATTATGGCATTGCAGTCGTGTAGGTACAGTATAAGGCAAGAGTAGTTTAGTGTCCCCCTGGAAAATAATATATATATATATATATATATATATATATTGAGGATACACATTGAGTAACATAGTAAACAACTATACTCTGTTCAAAATTTATGTTCCTATTGGCCTCTTATGCTTAGATAGATAGAAATAGATACATATATAAATAGATAGAAATAGATAGATATAGATAGTTAGATAGATAGATAGAAATAGATAGATAGCTAGATAGATAAAAATAGCGATAGATAGACAGATAGAAATAGCTAGATAGATAGAGGCTAGTGGAACACAAATTTTGAACAGACTTTTTTTTTATAGAATTAAGTCAGGGGAGATTATCTTGTACGTTGGTGCATTGGAAGTTTTCTGATTCCTGCAAACTATACCAGGAAACAGAATAACTGATCTCCCATTACAGTACCATTGAGGGTGTCTGTTTTCTGGCAATAGTTAGGAGGAATCAGTAGTCCACCTGTTTTACATGATTAATAAGGGGGGACATTTTTTTGTGTTGGTAAATCTGGAGCGACTGAATCCTCCAACCTATTCCAAGCAACAACAAAATACCATTAGTTTTGTTCATCTGGTCCTGTTTCCTGCTACACTTTGGAGGAATCAAGGCTCTCCAATGTAACAAAGAGTGAATTACACCCTTAGTTAAATATTGAAGGAATAAGTACCGGTAGTTGCCCCGAGTTAATAACAATAACAACAACAACAACAATAACAACATCATAGGTTTCTTTAATTAAGGGGGTCGTTATAATTATGTCGTGGGGTATTTGGAGGGTTGAGGAGGAGGAGGAGGAGGAGGAGGAGGAAGGAAGGAAGGGTGCTTGCTACTGATTCCCCCAAGCGATGCCACAAAACACACACACCCATTGATAACAACGATCTCATGTGTTGCCCCGTTTAGTTTGCAGGACTCTGTTTACTATTAATGTAACCCCTCTTAAGTTAGGATATTACATGGGTTGCGAACTTGCGATGCTCAGGTAGACTAGGCTAGGCTACGTATATAAGACTTGCTAATTGCTTTGAATATTCATGTGCTTGTTATTTCCAAAGGTTTATAATTGACCCTTACCGTTACCCAAGTAATATGAGATTATAAGCGTTTCAGGTACGTTATATTCAAAGGATTTAGCAGCGCGTATTGGAAGAGCGATACGGGCGGCGTCGTAGTCTGCAAGGGGTCGTGAATACAGTGAAAACGTCGACTATTAAATGTACAGTCGGCAGCATAAGTTCGCTTCATTTCCACCTACGTAATAAATGAGTTATATTGATGTTGTAATACAATTTGAATACAGAGATGACAAATATTGACACTGAATTGACACTGAATTACTTTAGTCATTTTAACTTGCTATTGAGTTTGGTAGTCTACTGCACTTATGTTGCCATGAACCAATTCCTGGCTAAAATGAACTGGCAAAAACATCTCTCTCTCTCTCTCTCTCTCTCTCTCTCTCTCTCTCTCTCTCTCTCTCTCTCTCTCTATTTTGCATGGTTCGTGGAATACCCCATTTTTTCCCCTATCTACCGCCTTGGTGCAGTGTCTGTCTGTCTGTATGTGTGTGTCTGTCTGTGTGTGTGTTTGGCGTTTGTGTGGAACTGAAATAATCCCAAGTGTACACACATGTATCAGCTTAAGGACCCTGTGATCGTGTACGAAAATTGGATGCTTCTGATTTCTTCTAACTATGCCACGAAACAAGCTCCTTCCATATAGGTAGTGTTTCGTGGCAATATTTGAAGGACTCATTTAACTCCAATTTTCTGACCACATCACAGGGTCCCTTAAGTATTGCCAGGGTTTAGACCAGGGTTGTTTATACAGGTGAGAAGAAAGAAGGGGATGTGTTGTTGTGTTATGTCGTGTTTGGTCTGCATAGTTTACGGACCACAAGGCTTGTAGTTTTATGCAGTTGGGTAGTAAGTCGCATTTTTTTTTTTTCTCTCTGACTCACTCTTTACACATTCCAGCAATTTCCTTCATGACAGTGATGTTTCTATACCATATTTTATGCAGGTTGTCTTAAGTTTGAGGTAATGTCCGCTTTTTTTTTTTTAAACAGTTTATTTTTCTTACCCTCTGCACACTACAGTTCACTTGTTTATTATATTTTGTTGTGATATATCCCAGAAGTAAACGACAATAAGTGGTACAATTATCAGGAACACAACCAGCCTCATGACCAGAAGAACATAAAACTGAGCTGTACTGGCTTGCCATATAGCAGATTTAGTGAGGGTGACGAATAAACCAGGGAATGGGGAGGTGGGAAAAGGTGTACGAGAGGGTGTTATAAGGATGTGAACCCCTGCACACGCTAACAAGAACCCAAGCATCAAACCAAACCAACTCACAATGGTCTCAAACTTGAATGGCTTACTTCCACGGATGTAGAAAAGAAGTGGAAGGAATAGCTTACATGACCACAATAACATGAGAGACATCAACAGGTACCTCGCCAGGGCCACCTACCACATGAGAGTGAAGTGATGAAATGTTTTACACAGATTATCGAAGAAGACCGCGTACGTTTGGAAGAGGAGGTAACAGACTACACCGTGCAGGGCCAGCGACACAATGTTTAGGGCCAACATCAAGTGGTGTCGTTTTGGTATGTGCGTTTTTAAACCTTTGGTACGTGCTTTAAACTTGAATAGAAATCGTACGTGATGAGTCTCAAAAATGACAAACAGTAACATTAGTACTGGCAACACAATCAATGTCGTCTAAAGTAAACTATTGGGCTTATGAAATTTAGCAAATGCTATCTCGGTACTAATGCGTTTGCAATTCTCAATATCATTGCCCTCGTCTTCGTCCTTGTCCTCCTTCTCCTTCTCTTTCTCAATGGGTTTTCCTTTTTCCATGATCTATGCTATGGGGAAGTAGTCATCAATTCTTTCCGTGACTATCGAGTATGATAATTGCCACTAACGAGATAAAGTAAACACGGGGATTTTGTGGATGGTGTACACTTTGGGTTCAGGTTTAGGGGTGGGCCTTTCAGTCGTCATATACATAATGCTCCTCAGATCAGGCAACCTGGCAAATGGTTTTAACCCCTGTCGTCTTTGTCTTGCTAATTGGTTTGTAGTTGACTTGTCTGTGTTGTCATCAAGAGGAGTGTCGGTGTTGTAATCATAATAGTCGGTGTTGTCATCAGGAGGATCGTCGGTGTTGTCATCAAGAGGATACTCGGTGTTGTCATCATAATACTCGGTGTTGTCATCATAATAGTCAGTGTTGTCATCAAGAGGAGTGTCGGTGTTGTCATCAAGAGGAGTGTCGGTGTTGTCAAGAGGAGTGTCGGTGTTGTCAAGAGGAGTGTCGGTGGTGTCATCAAGAGGAGTGTCGGTGTTGTCAAGAGGAGTGTCGGTGTTGTCAAGAGGAGTGTCGGTGTTGTCATCAAGAGGAGTGTCGGTGTTGTCAAGAGGAGTGTCGGTGTTGTCATCAAGAGGAGTGTCGGTGTTGTCATCAGGAAGAGTGTCGGTGTTGTCATCAGGAAGAGTGTCGGTGTTGTCATCAGGAAGAGTGTCGGTGTTGTCATCAGGAAGAGTGTCGGTGTTGTCATCAGGAAGAGTGTCGGTGTTGTCATCAGGAAGAGTGTCGGTGTTGTCATCAGGAAGAGTGTCGGTGGTGTCATCAGGAAGAGTGTCGGTGTTGTCATCAGGAAGAGTGTCGGTGTTGTCATCAAGAGGAGTGTCGGTGTTGTCATCAAGAGGAGTGTCGGTGTTGTCATCAAGAGGAGTGTCGGTGGTGTCATCAAGAGGAGTGTCGGTGTTGTCATCAAGAGGAGTGTCGGTGGTGTCATCAAGAGGAGTGTCGGTGTTGTCATCAAGAGGAGTGTCGGTGGTGTCATCAAGAGGAGTGTCGGTGTTGTCAAGAGGAGTGTCGGTGGTGTCAAGAGGAGTGTCGGTGTTGTCATCAGGAAGAGTGTCGGTGTTGTCATCAAGAGGATAGTCGGTGCTGTAATCATCAGGATAGTCGGTGTTGTCATCTAAAGGATAGTCGGTGGTGTCATCAAGAGGATCGTCGGTGTTATCAAGAGGATCGTCGGTGTTGTTGGTATGTACTCTACGGAGTCTTGGTGGGGCGGTCTCCACCATAAAAGGTAAATAAAGAAACTAAATCGTTAATCTGACAATCAAATAATGTTTCTCAAGTGCAGTGACTGACAGAGTGATGAGGTGAGTGTCTTCATCAATCCAGTTCTTTTGTGATAACTGATGTAATGCGTCTATCCAGGGGTTGGTACTGCCCAGCCAGAGAGTGATCCCTTGACCGCCCCCTGTGTAACTCTGACCCATTGCTGTCACTTTGTTTCCCAGATTTTTACAGTACCCGAATCCGAGCGTACAACCATTTTCACAATTGCTATTCAAACTTTTGTCGTCCTCGTCTGGATTTCCACATGTGTGTATTTTGTCTGTTAAATCACGGTGGCACCTAAAGCAAGTCTTATTGACAACATCTTCTGAGAGGTCACGGGGATGACAAATAGGATGATACTTTAATTTGCATTTAACCTTGTTGACCCTTACCTACCTTAACTCAGGCATGTCAAGAACGGTGGACCAGTGAAGTCCAGAGTTGTTATTGAAAGAAGACAATATCCTGCTGATTTCTGGTATCACTTCTGTTGTGGCTACACGACCACTCGTCAAATTATGTCGCTTCACTATGGCCTGTTCTAGATGGAAACGTCTGATAGCATCACCCTCAAACTGAAGGATACCAGCATATAAGACTATCATCACCACTGTCCCCACAAACCACAACACAGAAAACCAACGTACCGCCTTCAGTTCACCCAAAAACCAATGCCACAACATTGGACCCAATTTCAACCTGATTTCCTTTCTACCCTCCTGGCAGTTGTCTTCCTACAGTTGGAAGCTGCTTCCTTCAGTCTGGAAGGTGCTAGAGTCTGTGTGATGGTGGTTGTTGTCATTGTTTGGAGGAATGAAGTTCAGTGTATCGGGACAGAGGGGGACACAGGGCTGGATGGGGATGGGTTCACTGTTAGTGAAAGCAGAGAACTGGTGGCTTTGTGGAACTCCATAATCTTGCCCACTTTCCCACTTGACATCTACCTGCTGTTTGGGGGTGGTTGTTGTTGTAGTGATGGGTGTGGTGGAAGTCATATAGTCGGTACGAGCGCGATAGGTTGGCGTAGAGACATGCACGTTATTTTTGAGCCTCTGGTTTGGGGAGCCACCTACGGGGTTGCTATGAAATACATTTTGAAGTACTTCACATTCGACCTAATATCCCGGAAACTCTTCGTACTACATTATTTTTTCATGTCATATTGGGTTCTAAATTCTATCAGCGACTTGCTGATGTTAGAGTGAAAAAAATCACTTAGAAATGTAGCTTCACTTTATAGTTAAACAGGAATCTGATACGTAAAGATCTTAAAAAGCGATGTGATTAGACCACCTCAGTTAGACCTCAACGTCTGTGTAACACACACACACACACACACACACACACCAACACACCAGTAGCTTGTGCCTGAAGGAGGAGTGATCATCAAAAGCGAATCAGGAGTTTACTTCGTTTCTTCCGGCATAAATCAACGTTGGCAAATCGAAGCTTGATGGGGATGTGGTGTGTACGTGTGTATGTACAGTCTCCTCCACTCCCGCTTTCACCAGTTCAGCGTTGCCAACGTATACAGCCGGCTTCGTGTGAGCTACCAGTTCCGACTCTCGCATCCGAAACACCTGCCAGTAAAAGTAAGGGTTGATGTCAGGTGTTTCGGATGCGAGAGTCGGAACTGGTAGCTCACACGATGCCAGTTGTATACGTTGGCAACGCTAAACTGGTGAACGCGGGAGTGGGGGAGACTGTACGTGTGTGTTGGATTTTGTGTACATGGGCGTGTGTGTGTGTGTGTGTGTGTGTGGCGAATTGACACAAGCAATCATCTTTTTTAATAGAGTTGGATGAACGAACAAAATTTACACCTAACTTCTTCGCTATATGTAAAAAAAATATAACGTATGTTTTAGTTTGTTAATGATTTATAATATATAACCTAACCCATGACCAGTACCGTAGTGAAGATGACGGTGACTTAACATAAAATAATGGGTACCGTAGTGAAGATGACGGTTACTTAACATAAAATAATGGTTTTTTTTTATGTGTAGTGAAGATAATACTCAGAGCAAAGGTAGGTAGGATCATTATCAACCAGGGTATACTTGTGGTACATTATACAGCGCCTTGATTCCTCCAAAGTATGACAGAAAACAGACCTTAGAGGATGAGAAATAATGGTATACTGTTGCTTGGAATAGTTTGGAGGAATCAATTTGCTCCAGATTTACTAACACCTGTATACTGACTGACTGATCCTCACTACCAAAATACTTCATCTTCACTACACAATTGCAACTCAAATATATTCCTTGTACATTATTATACATGATATTATTTTAACTTTGGAGGTCAACGAGAAAATGGGGGAGTAATCTTTAATAATCCTTACACATTTATTTATCAGTGGTGTACATGCATTTCATTCTATCTTTGTATGTGTGTGTGTGTGTGTATGTATGTAGGGAATCCCTGAGACAAGCCACTAATGTGTTTAAGGACGTGTATTGCTCTCGTTAGTTCCACACACACACACACACACACATAACTCGCTGCTTCCA
>JAWZYT010003326.1:2500-5000 GCA_034508575.1 Petrolisthes manimaculis
ACACACACACACACACACATACTCAACATATATACAGACACCCTATTCTACATACATACACACGCACACACATACATACATATATACATACAACCTAATCTACATACACACACACATACATCCCATTACACACACACACACACACATACTCAACATATATACATACAACATAATCTACACACACACACACACACACACACACACACAAACACGAGAGGGTATGAATAAGACAGGAGGTAAGGTCATAACAAGAGCCAGGAAGGACAGGAGGCTAAGCAGTCAACACCAACAACACCACCACCACCACCTTCACCACCAGACATACATACATACATACATACATATACCACCACCACCACAACAATGAGTGAAAGAATGAGTGAGTGAGTGAGTAACAAGATGGTTGGTTGTCTGGGCAGCACATGTAAAGGTGGAAAAATATGAGAGGGAGAAGATGAAAATAAAAATAAATATAATAATTAAGAATAACGAGAAGTGAGTGAGTGATTGAGAACGGGTATAGGGTAGATAGTTGAGCAGCATATACGAAGAAGGAATGGGGAGAGATAAGATAAAGAAGATAGGAATAAGTAGAAATATGGAAGGCATAAGATAGTGAGAAACAAGGATGGATGAACAGGAAACAGACGTGAAAGAAAGAAAAAAGTAAATAAGGCAAGAAAACACAAGATGAAAATGAGAAGAAATAATAACAGAGGAGAGAAAATATACGTAGAATCAATAAAATACGAGATGAACAGATTAATAGCAGGAGTGAGTGATAGTGTGAAGTTGAGTGTGTGTTAGTGTGAAGTTGAGTGTGTGTAAGTTTGAGGCAGAGTTAGTGTGTATGGAGTGTGAAGTAGAGTGAGTGAAAGTGTAGAAATAAAGTTAGTGAAAGTGTAAAGTAGTGCTAGCAGAGGTAGTGGTGGTGGTAGTGGTGGTGGTAGTGGTGGTGGAGGTAGTGGTGGTGGTAGTAGTGGTGGTGGTGGTGGTGGTAGTGGTGGTGGTAGTGGTGGAGGTGCTAATCAATACCTGATGAAATATTCGGGAGAGAGAGGCTGCCTGCGACCGAACTCACTCTCTCTCTCTCTCTCTCTTACACACACACACAACACGGAGACTTACACACACACACACACACAACACGGAGAGACTGACACACACACACACACACATAAACACAACACGGAGAGATTAACACACACACACTTGGAAACTAAAATGCACATACCAAAACGAAATCACACACACACACTCTTAGAAATTAAAAAGCACACACACACACACACACTGCTTTGTATCCCAGGCATTAGTGTTTCCAAGCTATATTTCCCTTGCATGTGTGTGTGTATGTATGTATGTGAGTATGTGTGTGTGTGTGTGTAAGGCAGTGAAGGCGAACATGTGTTTGGGGAAATGAATGTGTGTGTGTGTGTGTGTGTGTGTGTGTGTGTGTGTGTGTGTGTGTGTGTGTGTGTGTGTGTGTGTGTGTGTGTAAGAGTGGGTGTGGGATGTATTGTTGATATTGCTAGTGTAATATTTGCATGACTGTGTTACATCTTGTGCCTGTGTGTGTGTGTGTGTGTGTGTGTGTGTGTGTGTGTGTGTGTGTGTGTGTGTACATGGAAGAGTGTGCACGTAACTGTGTATCAAACTAGGTACATGCAAGGCTGACTCTGTGTGTATGTATGTATGTATGTGTGTAAGACTCAGTGTGTGTAAGTGTATGTGTGTGTGTAACAGTGTATCAGACTCGGTGCATGCAAGAGTGTGTGTATGTGTATGTGTGTGTGTGTGTGTAATAATAATAATCTATTTATCTAAATGAAGAGACTCTGTTTGTCTGTCGGGCTATACAAATTGTCATGTGACCACCTACAGCGCCAGGAATTCACACACGGAAAGTGGACGTACACGAGGGGGGACAGAGGACATTTTCGTCACAAAAGAACCCCACTAATTACTAAATTACACATACTTCACTTATACGCCCGGGCTTATGGTCTAGTAATAATAAAAATAAACGGTTTATTTGATATAATGTGTGTGTGTGTGTCTGGGGAAATGAATGTGTGTGTGTGTGTGTGTGTGTGTGTGTGTGTGTGCATTACAGTCGTCAACACACAGTAGTAGTAGCAGCAGGTGCCTTGGGTCAATACACTTCTCCACCGGTTCCTACTGACTCTCTCTCTCTCTCTCTCTCTCTCTCTCATATTGCTTTTTGGTCTCTCTCTCTCTCTCTCTCTCTCTCTCTCTCTCTCTCTCTCTCTCTCTCTCTCTCTCTCCCTTCCTTCATTCTCCTTTTCTTATATATATTTTTTTCTCTCTCTCTTATCTTTCTTCCTTCTCACTCTTACTTATCTTTCTTCCTTCTTCCTCCAAAGTATGCCAGGAAACAGAACCAGATGAACAATTATAATGGAGTTCTGTTGCTTGGAATAGTTTGGAGGAATCATTTGTTCCAGATTAACCACCAATAACAAAATTTAATGTTCTA
>JAWZYT010003326.1:10000-29612 GCA_034508575.1 Petrolisthes manimaculis
TAGTGTTCAGGGGAGGATGTGTAGGTGATAACGAGACACACACACACACACACACACACACACACACACACACACACACACACACACACACACAGAGATGAGATTGTTGCTAACTGAGAACATCAAAGAAGGCAAGTGATGTGATGCACGTATGAGGAGGGAGAGAAGGAGAGAAGGAGAGAAGGAGAGGTGAAGAGGAGGGAGAGGAGGTGAGGGAGAGAGGTAAAGGAGGAGAGTAGGTGGAGAGAAGGGAGGTGGAGAGGGAGAGAAGGTTGAGGAGGTGAAGAAGGAGAGAGGGAGAGAAGGAGAGGAGGTGAGGAAGGAGAGAAGGGAGGTGGAGAGGGAGAGAGGGTGAGGTAAAGGAGGGAGAGGAGGCAGTGGTTGGAGATAGGGTTGGTGGCTAAGTGTGTGTGTGTGTGTGTGTGTGTGTGTGTGTGAGGGAGGGAGGGTGAGTATGTATTTAGGTCATACGTTTGTCAGGAGAAGACCACAGACGCGGTCATCTTGCAACGGGGAGTCGGGGGAGGAGAAAGAAGAGAGAAGAAGGAAGGAAGGAAGAACTGAAAGATGAGTATAATAAAGAATGGAGGAAGATGCAAAATATGATGATGAAGAAGAAAGAGTAGAAACACACAAATGCATAAAAAGAATTAAGAACAGGAGGTGGAATAAACAGAAAAGAAAAGAGGAAGGAGTGAAGCAGAAAAGATGAAGACGAGACTGGAAGTGAAAAGAAAGGTGGGCAGGAGAAAGAACAGACAATCAGACAGACAGGCAGGCAGGCAGGATGGAGAGTGTAGGAAGGGGAAGGGGAAGGGAAGGGGAAGGGAAGGGGGAGGGTAGGGGAGGGGAGGGTAGGGAAGGGGAAGATTCTGGGAAGACTGGAGGATTTTCAGGCGAATATTTGCATGGAGGAAAAGGGATGATGGGGGTGGTGGAGGGAGAGAGAGGGGGTACTCGGCAGGGGTAGGGGGGACTAACCATGGGAAAAGTAGTATTAGTGGGGGGGTAATGGAAGGGAGAGGGGTTATAACCATGGGAAAAATAGTAGTAGTAGTAGTAGTAGTAATAGTAGTAATAGTAGTAGTAGTGGAGGGGATGGATAAGGGAGTGAATATTTATAATGATCAATTTCTGGGAAGCCTCTGTTTGTATCCATATATTATAGTGTAGGTACAAGGAAATTATTCTCACTATTACCAGGTAGTTAGTGGCTGATGAGTGTAAGTTAACGAGGCACCAAGCGAGAGATTATACACACATTAATTTACGAAGTGTTATCTGCCGGGGTATAGCCTATAGCCTCACTCACTAAGCTTAATTACACAAACAACTGACTACGGATACTCGCATTAGGATATATTTCTTGGCACAGCTAGCCTAGTAGATATAAAAGGAAGGTGAAAATACCAAAACGTTTAAGTTGGTAGATATAATAATTATGTATTGTAGAATGTATGTATGCTTTAATACGTTCAGGTCAAACAGCATACATACATATATACATATATACATCGGTACAAAAATGAAGGTGAAAGTACCAAAACGTTTAAGTTGGTAGATATAATAATTATGTATTGTAGAATGTATGTATGTATGTATGCATGCTTTAATACGTTCAGGTAAAAAAACATGCATGCATACATACATACATACATACAACGGTAAATGTAGGTGTATAACTCGTGAGTGTAACACATATATATACATTCTGTCTGTATGCTTGGACGCGTGTAACTCAACCCAAGCATGAAAGCACATCACAGACACAAAGAGGAGGTGGGGGAAAGAGAAATAAAGAACATATGAGAAGAGAGAGGGGACACACCCACAAACAAACCACCACACAAATCGAAAAACAACAAAAACAAAACAAAAAGAATTAATAAAAGAAAAAAAATATCCTGAAGTCTTCTTTTCCCTACCTGAATGTCCTCTACACAATCAGCCCCCCTTCCCTTATATATAAAAAAACAGTAAATAAACAAAACAAAAAAACAGCAATAAGTTCCAAGTTCCCTCCCCCCTTTACATAAACATGAACTCACATATAAAAATACACATCGTTTCCCTTCAGTCCCCTTTCCAAAAATGCGCCCCCCTTCTCTCTGAAATCTCTCTCTAAATAGCCCCCTCCCACTCCCAGGATTCCCCACGACCCCCTCCTCCCTCTCTTTTGTGTGCTATCCAGAGGGGCATAAACGTTTTGCGAGAGAGGAGAGACTTCGGGGTTGGTAAGTGGGGATGACTGCAAGGTATAAAGGAGAGTGAGTGAGTTGCTGGTGTGAGGAGGAGGAGGAGTAGGTTGGTGTTTGGGTGTACGGGGTTTTGTTTATTTTAAGTGAAGGTGTGTGGGGTTTTTGTTTGATTTAAGAGTATGGCTGGTGTGAGAAGGAGTTTGTGTTTGGGTGTGTGGGGTTTTGTTTACTTTAAAGTGAAGGTGTGTTGGGGTTTGTTTGTTTTAAAGTGAAGGTGTGTTGGGGTTTGTTTCGTGTACAGCGTTTGTGTGTGGGGTTAGTTTGTATGTTTGTTTTAAAGTGAAAATGTGTGGGGTTTGTTTGGTGTAAAGTGTAAGTGTGTGGGGGGTGTGGGGTTTGGGGTATCAAGGTGTTAGTTAATGTAAGTGTGTAAGATCTGGCGTAAAGTAAGTAAGTATATATGCGTGGGTCGTCAGTAAACTTTAGTGTGGGTGTGAGAGGACTGTAGGTGTAAGTAAGACTGTTGGTGTTGGGTGTAAGGAGGGTGTTGGGTGTAGGTGTAAGAGCATTAGAGTGAAATGAATAGAGCACCAGAGATACGGATGCAAACGGGCTAGAAGAAGACTTACTTAGTGAACGCAAAATATGGAAACTAATGACTATATCTTGCTTCTTTTAGCTTCTCTGACTCAATTACGAAACAATAAAAAGAGATTGATTGAAGCAAAATGTGAAAACGATTGAATATATCTCCTCCTTTTAGCTATGACTCAATTACGAAACTAAAAAATAGATTGATTGACGCAAAATATGGAAACTAATTTACTATATCTCGCTTCTTTTAGTTTCTCTGACTCAACTACGAAACAATAAAGAGAGATTGATTGACGCAAAATATGGAAACTAATTTACTATATCTCGCTTCTTTTAGCTTCTCTGACTCAACTACGAAACAAA
The DNA here is from genome assembly GCA_034508575.1 of Petrolisthes manimaculis. Taxonomy (NCBI): domain Eukaryota; kingdom Metazoa; phylum Arthropoda; class Malacostraca; order Decapoda; family Porcellanidae; genus Petrolisthes; species Petrolisthes manimaculis. The sequence goes on from JAWZYT010003326.1 coordinate 13,156, forward strand.
TGAGACTTAAGTGACGCAAAATATGGAAACTAATGACTATAATATTATCTGGCTTCTCTTGATTACCCTGAGTCACTCCACTACGGAACAAGTATCGAGTGAAAATAGTTTTATCGGGCACCAAACTCTCTCCCCCAAAACTGAAGCCTAAAGAGCCGAGTTGGGCAGGACTAGTGAGGCTGATATCGAAGACAGATGGTAGTGGCCGTGACAGCTGATGTATTTCCGACCCAGACCTGACCTGGACTGACTCGCCGGCGGCAGAGCAGGACAGGACAGGTCAAGGGCAAAGTTGGAAGCAGAGAAAGGTAGGGAAGGGGGTTGGAAGTAAGCAGAGAGGGTTGTGTTGTAGGTATGGAAGGGAGGTGTGGTAGGTAGGGAAGGGGGTTGGTTAGAAGCAGAGAGGGGAGTTGTAGGTAGGGAAGGGGGTTGGTTAGAAGCAGAGGGAACTAGGTGTTGTATAGGTATAGGTTCAGGGGAATACAAGGGAATACAAAGGACACAGAACCAAGCTAAGTACATGTAGGAGAATTCAAATGATTACATAGGACATCAGAAAGCAGCAACCTATCTAGTGGTCCTTACGAAGCTGTTTAATTACGCTGTGCTAACAAGACTAATTTATTCGAGTGGTGAATATGAGAGTAAAGAAGATAGTGAGGGTGAAGTACAGAAGACAGGAAGGTGTAAGAAAGAAGAGATGAGGAAGGAAGGAATGCGGGAGGAAAGAAGGGGAGAAGAAAGAAGGGGGGAAGGAAGGGATGGGGAAGGAAGAAGGGAGTAAGAATGAAGGAATGGGACAATACCTGTGATGGAAGGGGAAAGATGCACACTAGGAATACTGAAGGGGTGGAAGGGGTAAATGTGAGGGGATGGGAGGGGGAACGTAATGAGAGTTGCTGAGGGGAGAGGAGGGGTGTTAGGATGGCTGACAGAGGGGGAGGAAAGGAGAGGGGAAGCGAGGGGAGAGGGGGTCAGTAATGAGTAGGGGGAGGGGACGAGATGGGAGTTCGTGAGGGGAGAGGAAGGGAGGAGAGAATTCATAATGAGTTGGGGGAGAGGGGAGGGAAGGGAAGGGAGAACGGTTCGTGATGTGAGTTGAGGGGAAGGGGAGGAGAGAAGGGGTGAGGGGAGGAGACCATGAAGAGAGTTGTGGGGCGGGGCGGGGCGGGGCAGGACGGGGCTGGGGTGTGGAGGTCTGCGTTCAATAACTTGTTACAGGCACACCACACTCCTCAGCTCACACTACACTCACTCACACTATCTCCCTCACTCCCTCACACACACACACACACACAAAATTCACACATTGACACACACACACGCACTCACATACTTAGGTCTACTCACTTCACCATACACTCAATATACGCTGACACACACAGACACACACTCTCTTTCTCTCAGTGAACAATTTGAACCCTAAATGGCTCCATTCCTCAAGTATTTATTGCAACATTCATATGACTAGAAATGATATTTTCCTGTAAACGATGGATATATTTTACTCTACATGTATTCCATAACTATTTTAATATTATTTTATGTTTACTCTTTTAAAAACATTAAGTTTTAATGTTATTTTATATTTACTCTATTTTAACAACATTCAATTTTAATGATATTTTTTATTAATTTTACCCTCTTTTAACAACATTCAGTTTTAATGATATTTTATATTTACTCTTTTAAAAAACATTCAGCTTTAATGATATTTTATATTTACTCTCTTTGAACAACATTCAGTTTTAATGATATTTTTTATTAATTTTACTCTCTTTTAAAAACATTCAGTTTTAAAGATATTTTTTATTTACTCTCTTTTAACAACATTCAGTTTTAATGATATTCTTATTTACTCTCTTTTAACTTTTTTTTTTATATCACTACTGTAATTTTATATGTATTGTAATTTTATGTACTACTGTAATTTCATATTCACTCATAACAAACCTAATTTGCTTTTTATGTTATTTAATTTTTATAATGTTTGACGAGTAGAAGACTGTCTACCATAATATGCACTGACTGTAATAGCCACTACCCTGTGAAAAAATAAATGAATTTGAATTTGAAAAAAAAAAAAAAAAAAAAAAAAAAAATCTCTCTCTCTCTCTCTCTCTCTCTCTCTCTCACACACACACACACACACACACACACACACACACACACACACAATCATCATCGCCATTCGTGTGCATAACAGTAAAGTCTAGACATGAAGGGGTGGGGGGAAGGGGGGGGGGGAGGGGACAGCGACCCCAATGGCCCAACATTATGCCCCCCCCCCCCCACAATGTCATGCGAAGACCACCACCAACCTTGAGGACCCCCAACAAAACCAATTTCCCCCCACCCCCACCATTAGATTTTACCTACGTTTAAGGGGGTGCGGGAATAGGGGGACAGGCTTTCTAACCCCCCTCCCCCACCCCCCATGCCGGTCCCCCTATTCCCGCACCCCCCAAACCCATTAAATTAAGGTGGAAGTTTTGTGTTGGTAAATGTCAAACTGAAAATATACTCGTCGGAAATCAAACAGAACAATAATTATATACAGATACTCAAACAGATGAAAATCATGTCGAAATAAAAAAAAAAAAAAAAAAAAAAAAAAAAATCATGTCGAAATCCAAAAAAAAAAAAATAATAATGTCGAAATACAGACGAGAAAAAAAGAAAACGAAAAGAAAAAAATATCACACTGAAAAACAATAAAAACAAAAACAAATTACAAAATACTAAAAAACAATAAAAAAAATCACCCTGAAAAACAATAAAAAGAAAATTACCCTGAAAAACAATAAAAAGAAAATCACCCTGAAAAACAATAAAACAAAACACAGAAAAACCATAATAATAATCCATCTACTGACCTTCTCTTCTTAAACTTGTAAGGCGATGGATCAATTCCGTACAGTATCCTCTCAACACTGGTAAGACGAAACACTTCACCTTCTCCCTCATCATCCCCATCACTATCCTCATCATCATCAACATCAACATTATTATCATCATCACTTTCATCATCATCATCACTCTCATCATCATCTCTGTGTACACTAATGCACTCCTCCACCCACTCCTTATTTTCTTTCTTTTCCCTAGTGCTTCTCTCCACTCCTCCTCCACTACTACTGCTACTTCCAGCCCTCACAGCCACCACCAGGCTACTCGTGGGCTCCGGGGGATATTCCCAGGGGGCGGCGCCGTCGTAGTGGTGGCCATCCAAGGGCAGCTCTGGGGTCAGGGATTCGGGCAACACAGGTAGGCTTAGTTCCCCACTTCCCGACCAGGTGCCCACTTCAGAGCCTACGGTGTTGTCCTTGTGGGAACTGGTGACGTAGGCGCTGATGGGACGAGTGTTGCTGCTGCTGTTGTTGTTGTGTTTACTGATGGTGGTGGTGGTGGCGGCGGTGGTGGTGTCTGTAGGGTGGTGTGCCAGGTCCAGAACCATACTGACGGTGAACCCATGCTGCTGCCCTTCCCCTCCGCCCCGTCCCTTGGCCCCCTTGTGTCGCAGGAAGGTCAGACCCTCCTTGGGCTTCTGGTGTTTCTTGAGGTCATCCACGTTGTCGATGCTGACGGATTTGAGTTGATGTTTGAGTGGGGCTCCGGGGTGATGGTGATGGTGGTGGTGGTGTCCCTGCTTGGCCTTGTGATGCTCCTTCGTCTTGCCCTTGCCTCCTCCTCCTCCTGTTCCTCCTCCGTCCTTCAGTAGACTGGCATTATCACTAAGTAAGGAGTAGAAGTCCTGTTTGAGTGCCAGAATCTCGTCCCTCAGGTTGGTGATGTCCTCACAGGAAGCCACGTAACACTTCTCAATGGGGTCGGCCTCTTGCTCCTCCAGCTGCGCCTTCTTGCCCTTTCTACTCAGAATCTCGGCCTTGATGGCGCTGATTTCGTTCCTGAGGCTGGTGATGTCGAGGGTGGGCAGGGGTTGGTGCTCCACATCTACTGTTTCTGCTGTTTTTGTTGTCGATTCCTTCTTTTGCTTCATCCCTTCTGCACCGCCTCCTCTTTCCATCACCTTTTTCACCGTCAGTGTCTCCGTCGGGCTTCTGCTGTTTGATTCCTTGCTCCTTCCTACTTCCTCGTTCCTCCTGCTTCCCTCCTTTTTCTTTTCTTCCTCATTTTCGTTCTTTTTCCCAAACTCTTCCTTACTTTTCTTAATCTCCTCTTTTCTCACCTCTTCCTTACTTTTGTCCTCCTCCCCGGTGATGGTGGGGACGGGTGAGGTGGGAGGTTGTACAAGGGGCCATGGTGGTGGGTGGAAGGGGGACGTGAGGGGGCTGAGTGGGGGCTGTGAAGTCGTGGTTGCAGTGTCTAACCTCTTCTCACTCTCACAAATACCAGCCTGTTGTGATGCCGACCACTGATGCTTCTGTTGTTGTTGTTGTTGCTGTTGTTGTAATGGTTGTTGTTGTTGTTGTTGTTGGTAGTGTTCCAGTTGATATTTCTGTTGTTCCTGGTGCTTTTGTTGATATGACTGGTAATGGGGTTGTTGTTGTTGTTTATGCTGCTGATGATGATGTTGTTGTTGTTGTCTCTGTTGCAACTGGGGGTCACCATAAAGAAGATCACACACTACCTCTTCCCCAGTTGTTGTTGTTGTGGTTTTTTCTGCTCTCTTCCCTGTCTCTGTTGTTGTTGTTGTTTTCTCTGCTCTCTTCCCTGTCTCTGTTGTCTCTTTTCCAGACTCTTTAACTCTGTCTGGCTCTGCTCCCCTGCCCTGTCCTAGTGGGTGAGGGAGGCGCAGTAGGGGGTCCAGTGTTGCCTGTGTCTCGTGGCCTTGAAGTGACCGCTGGGGCAGGCTAGGGGTCAGGGTGGTGGGGGGTAGGAAGGGTTGGATGTGGCCTGGTAGGGTGGGTGAGCGTGGAGAGGCAGGGAGACACGGTGGAGGAGATGAAGGGAGAGACGGGGGAGGAGAGGCAGGAGGTAGAGAGGGTGATTGTGGGGACAGGCACGGGGCAGGGGGAGAGGCAGAGTGTTGTGAAGGCGACTGTGGTGTGGCAGGGGATAGACACGGGGCAGAAGCAGGGTAAGGATGCTGTAAAGGCGACAATGGGAAGGTCAGACAGGGTGTAGGGGGAGTGGAAAAGGGTAGCGAACGAGGGGAGGGGGGAGGGGCAGACAAGGCATGGGGAGAGGCTGGGGGTAAGGGGGACGAGGAGGAAGAAGTGATGTTGGTGGTGGTCGTGTTGTCGGCTCCCTTCGTCAGGTCTAAGATGGCCTGTATGACCTGTTGGCTCTGTACCTGCACCTCCGGGTCATGATCAAGGGCGGGGGGCGTGAGCAGGTCCTCGTGGGTGGTGATGGGGGGTGAGAGTTCCCTGGGATAAGTGGTGTCGAGTCTGTGTGTCAAGTCCAGAACCAGTGTGCTACGAATGGCCACCTCCTCTTCCCCTGCGTCGTCGTCACCTTCGTAGTTGTCCACGTCGTCTATAAACTCCAAAGTCCCTCTCATCATACCACCCTCATATGCCCCAGTCCCACTCATTATACCACCCTCATATGCCCCACTCCCACTCGTCATATCACCCTCATATTCCACTGATTTCCTCATTATATCTCCCTTATCTTCCACTGTTCTCATCATATTTTTCCCCTCATACTCCAATGGTCTCCTCATCGCATCACCTTCACAGATATCAGGCCTTATCATATCGTCTTCATATCTCCTCCTCCTTCCATCGTTCTCAAGTTCCACCACCACCGTTCTTGCATCATCACCGTCACACGTCACTACTCTCCCTCCGTCACTGTTTAGCCTCACAGTTCTCGTCACACTTTCATCACACTTCACTGTATACCTTGGCTCACTTTTCACTGTCTTTATCACTTCACATTCCACATCAAACTCGTCTTTTCTATTCTTTATCTCAGTCTCCACGTGTTTCTTACTTTCCACCTTTACGTTTAATTTATTATCCACGACGTCTTCTTTCTCCTCCTTACTCTTTCCTTCCACGACCTCCTCCCCATCCTCCTTGGCTGCTCCTTGACTTACAAGCCTCTGACTAAGTTCCTCCACCTCCGTGTCGGTGTCGGAATCTGAGGAGGACTGTTCGACGTGTGCCAGGGAGGCCTCGAGATCATCCTCAAGGGTCTGATCGAAGTCTTTGAACTCGGAGTATGTAGGTTGGCTGGGGAAGGTGAGGGGGTCAAGTGTATGGACGAGAGGGTCAGGTAGTAGGGGCTCCCGTGACGTTGAGAAGTGTGAGTCAGGAGGGACGGGGGGCTCAGGAGGAAGTGGGGGCGTGGTGGGGTCCTCTTCCTGTGGCTGGGGGCTGGGAGATTTGGAACTGACGACGGAGCTGACGACCGAACTGACGCGGGAGTCTGTGGCCTTACCGACGGAGGAAGGAAGGGAGGATGAAGAAGCCTCACTGTCCCTCCTCCGTGCCTCCGTCAGCGCCGAGGTGGTCTCTTTGGCTGCTCTGATGGCAACCAGCATCTCCTCCTGCAGTGAAGTGAAGCCCCGCACCGCCTCCAGGACGGGATGTGAGGTGTCCTTAGGAGAGGTGGTAGTGGTGGTATCGCAGTAGGTGTGTTGGGGTTGTAGGGGAGACTCTTCATTCTTAGGATGGATCATGGAGGCGCGAGACACAAGACGAGACTCCTGTCCTGCCGTTAGCGTGGTGGCAGGATCCGGAGGCGTGGAGGGAGGCAACGGGGGCGTGTTGGTATGGAGATGCGGGGGTGTGGTAGCGACAGGAAGCGCGGGAGAGGTGGTTGCGGGGCGACTGTGTGGTGGTGGTGGTGTACCGCAAGGTGATGGCTGCGGCCCAGACCAGTCCCGTGCTGGGGACATACTGCCTGCCTCACCACACTCACATTCACGCCCGCCACCACCACCACCCGCAGCCCCGCCCCACACCACGCCCACCACCCGCGTCAGCAGTACCACTCCTGCTCCTCCGCTCCACGCCCACACTACGCCCAGGGCCCAGGCTAACCACTCCTGAAGAGGCCACCATCCCCATCCCCATCCACCAGTCTCATCCATATCTTGTGTGTCCCTTCGTCTGCGTTTCTTATGGGTACCTCGACGTCGTAGTTCGGTTCTCTCTCTCCGCGTCTGTGGGTCCTGTAGCGGCGGATCTCTCACCTGGTCGCGGGCGTGGTGAGGGTGTGTGTGGGGCTGGTCCGGGGCGAGCATGACCCCAGGACTCCACCAGGGCATCAGGTCACTACCACCATCACCCTGACCCTGACCACCCATGTTCTAAGTCCACCACCAACATCCACACCACAACACCTTACTTCAACAACAATAACAACAACAAACAACTCCACCTCCCACTCCGGTCACTCACCCCCAACCACACACAAACACACACCTTTCCTTTACTCCTTCGCACCTTCGCTAGTCACCTTTAAACTTCACTTTCTCCGCCCCTCACTCCTTCGGTACACTGCACTTGTCACTGTAATCTCACTGCAACATGATGGTCCTTACTCTGTGATTCTCTGGTTCCTCACTGTGGCGGAGTCAAAGTAAGTAAGAGGGGGCACGAGTGGGTGACATGACAGAGAGAGTGGAGAGAGAGAAAGAGAGTGAGAGAGAGAGAGAGAGGGAGTCACACTGCCCGCACCACACTACACTCGCCACTGTCGCTCCTCCTCCTCCTCCTCCTGCCCCGCCGCCTGTGTGTGTGTGTGTGTGTGTGTGTGTGTTCGAGGGGCAGGGGTGGGGTGCTTGGGGGATTCAGGGCACACACACACACACACAGCCGGTCCTGGCAGTTGATGAGGCTCCTGGGCACACCGCCAGCCAACCAGCCAAAGCTCACCACACCACACCACACCTCACCACTACCACACCTCACCACTACCACACCTATCACAAAAACCACGTCCAATATCACCACTCTTCACCACTTCACCATCTCAACCATCACACTCAACACACCATATATCACCACAAAAGCTATCAATCATCACCATACCTCAACATATCCCCTCACCACCCACACTACAACACAACAACTATTATCACCAAGTACACCACCACTCCTGTTTACCAAGCCATGCAAATATTTCCCTTCCCCGTAAAATCTGTGCTTGTGTTGTGTTGTAGTGGGCAGGCAGGGAGGGAGGATGATGTTTAAGGTTAATGTAGTCATGATGGGGTTGTGACCTTCTCTACAAACAGCCTCACAACCACAACCACCACTACTACTACTACTATTACTATTACTACTATATATTATCATCACTATCATCAATATCTTTATCATGGTTACTACTACTACTACTACTACTATATATTATCATCACTATCATCAATTTTTTATCACGATCACTACTACAACTACAATATATTATCATCACTATCATCCATTCTTATCACACTCACTCACACACTCACCACCTCTCACTCTGTATTTATCCCTAGTATGCACCAATAACCAGACGAACACACACACACACTACTCTTGTCTTCACTCATACACTTGCCTCACAACTAGCCTATATATGCTATACACGCCCCTATCACCATGCACCACCACTCATCATCTCATTTGCCATCGCCTCAATAACACTATAAACCACTTGTCTCATCCTCCTTTCACCTCTCTATCACCATCACTCATTCGTCTCCTTTCATCACTTTTTATCACCTCACTATCAGCACCACTACTCATGTCCTTTCACCACTTTCTATCACTACAACACACCACCACAAGCACTCACTCACTTCACCCCCACAAGCACTCACTCACTTCACCCCCACAAGCACTAACTCACTTCACCCCCACAAGCACTCACTCACTTCACCCCCACCCCCACAAGCACTCACTCTCTTCACCCCCCACAAGCACTCACTCACTCACTCTCTTCACCCCCACAAACACTCACTCACTCTCTTCACCCCCACAAGCAGCAGAAGCAGGAGGTAGGTAGGTAGGTAGGTAGCTAGGAGGGGCGAAACGAACAGCACCAAGCCCCTCCTCCACCTCCAACACACTAATATCAATACTTCGCCCTCGCACCTCCACCTCCACCTCCACTTCCTCCACCTACACGCCCGTTCGTCCTGGTTTCCCTCCTCCACCAACACCAAAACTAAGATTAGCTCCACCACCAATGTCTGTCTCTCTTTTTTTTATCTATTTCCACCACCACCACTGTCTGTCTCTCTTTCTTTATCTATATCTAAGAACACTATAACTTAATCTCCTCTCTTTCTCTGTCTGTCTCACTTCTTTATCTATTTCCACCACCACTGTCTGTCTCTCTTTCTTTTATCTATTACTATCAACACTACTATAACTTAAGCTCATTTCCTTCTCTTTCACTGTCTCTTTTTCTTTTATCTATATCTATGAACACTATAATTTAAGCTCCTCTCCCTCTCTTTCTATGTCCGTCTCACTTTCTTTATCTATTTCTATCAACACTTTAACATATACTCCTCTCCCTCCCTCTCTTTCTCTCTCCACCAACACCACCAATATTACGTTACCATATAATCACCAACAATCAATACAGTCCCGTTTCTCCATCAGTTTTTTTTTCACAGTTCCATGATTACACAGCACAGTCAAGTCTTTCCTACAACAACAACAACAACAACAACAACACAATAATATTAGCTAGATCTCTCACTCTCTCTCTCTCTTTCCACAACACTATAACACCAATCACACACACACACACACACCCACTAGCGCATGCCAACAACAACAACACCACACCCTCACACCCTCGACTCACCACAGCCACACACACAAATAAAAACAAAACCAAAATCTCTCTCCACCAAATCACGGCCCACTCTTTTCTATTTCTCCACCAACAACACTAGCAAATCTCCACCACTCTCCATCGCTTGTGAGTGTATAGGTCTGACTGGGCTTGCCTTGGCTTGGACTGGGCTGGACTGAACTTCGTATCAACCAACCCACACACACACACAGTCATACACTCACAGCAACCAACCACACACTGTCTGTCCTGTTGATGTAAACAGAGACGGCCCTTGTGGTATCGGGAGGAGGAGAGGGAGGGGGATGAAAGGAGAGGGGGGGAGGAAAGTAGTGAGGGAAGGAGAGGGGGGTGGAAAGTAGGGAGAGTGATAGGGGAGGGGAGGCGAGAGGATGTGTGTGTGTATGTATGTATGTATATGTATGTGTGTGTGTGTGTGTGTGTGTGTGAGGGAGGGAGGGAGGGATGGGGGGGTTAAAATAAGAGGATGTGTGTGTGTGTGTGTGAGGGAGGGACGGGGTGGGGGTAAAATTAGAGGATGTGTGTGTGTGTGTGTTTGTATGTGTATGACATATGGAGATATGGAGGGAAGGAAGGGGTAACGGGATTGTGTGTGTGTGTGTGTGTGTGTGTGTGTGTGTGTGTGTGTGTGTGTGTGTGTGTGTGTGAGACAGAAAGAGAGAAAGACAGAGACAGAGAGAAAGATATAGATATAGATAGAGAGAGAGAGACAGACAGACAGACACAGAGAGAGAGAGATATATATAGAAAGACAGACACAGAGATAGATAGATAGATAGATAGATAGATAGAAAGTTAAATAGATAGATAAATAGATAGACAGATAGATAGATAGAGAGAATGAGAGAGAGTGAGTCGTGAACCTTATAATTCCACACGATAAGCCCACAATCCCCTCTCAAATATCTCCACCCAACCTCAATCCCTCTCAATCCCTCTCTACGACCCTCCAATCCCCCCACCATCCCAGACACCAAATCATCCCCCCACCCCAAATCCCCCAATCATAATCCCATTCGAAATTTCTCCAAGCTTGGGGGGGGGGGTTACTATTCCCCAATCCCACCCAAACATCCCAGCCCAAAAATAAAAAAGTTCTCAATCCCTCAATCCCAATCCGTCACGTGCCAATCCCACTTTAATATATCAGTCCAAATGAGAAATCCCCAATCCCTCAATCCCAATCCGTCACCTGCGAATCTCACTCAAATATCTCGGCCCCAATCCTTCAATCCCGCTAAATCACCCGTCATCCCACTCCCAGCTTCCCTCTCCAAACCACACTAAGAGGGAGGGGGTGAGAGGGAGGAGAGGGAGAAGGGGAGGGAGAGGGAGAAGGGAAGGGAGGGGAAAAGTGGAGAGGAAGGGAAAGGGGGATGAGAGGGAAGGGGAATGAGGGGGAAAGAGGATGAAAAAAGGGGGTGAGGGGAAAGGGGATGAAAAAAAGGAGGGATGAGAGGGAAGGGGGGTTGAGAGGGAAGAAGGGGGGATGAGAGGGAAGAAGGGGGGTTGAGAGGCAGCTGGCGTGGGGACCCATGAAAGATGAAGCGTTTCTGTCATTTATTGTTATTTTTGTCATCTTTTTCCGATCCTTTCTTCTTTTCATTTTGGCCAGAAGCAATCTAATGGAAGTGTGTGTGTGTGTGTGTGTGTGTGTGTGTGTGTGTGTGTGTGTTGTACAGAACATTATGGAATTGAGAAGCTGATGGTAATAATAATAATAACAATAACGATAATTTTTATGATAACACCACAACCATCACACACACACACACACACACACTAAAATATGGCAATAAATTTACTTAACATTACACACACACACAAATGATGGACACCCAAGGATAAAAACAAAACAAAACAAGAACAGGTGGGAGAATATTATGATGTGATTAGTATGCAAGTAGAGAGATTGAGCAAGGACAGTGAGCAGGTAGGCAGGTAGGTAGTGTGTGCATGTAACAAGCAGGTGTCCAGTAGGTGAAGCAGGGATAGATACATACATTCAGCAGAGAGGGAGACAACGATAGAGGGTAAAGCAGGTAAAGAGAAGGACGGGTAGTAGTAGGTTAAGGAGAGAGTATACTTTTGGTACATTACAGTGCCTTGATTCCTCCAAAGTATGCCAGAAAACACACCCCATATAAGGAAATATAATGGTATCCTGTTGCCTGGAATAATTTGGAGGAATCATAATCTCCAAAAATGTGACTCAGACCTATAGCTGGTGAAATAAGTAGCTAAAATTTTAATATAGGAAATAGGTGTAAGAATCAAGTGTGAAAGAAAGATAGTAACATAACATAACACAACACAACATAACATAAACACAGGAGATAACACAAACACAGCAAGTAACACAAACACACCAAATACACAAACACACCAAATACACAAACACAACAGATACACAAAACAGCATACACACAAACACACCATATACACAAGCACAAGTAACACAAAAACACAAGACGAGAACAATTGGTGAAGCAATAGGATGCCAGTATTAGAAGTCTTTACAGGAACAACAGCTTCTGGGGACGTGGGTGTAAAACAGGTTAAGTAAAAGGGGGGTAATACACTTTTGTTACATTGGAGTGCCTTTGATTCCTCCAAACTATATGCCAGGAAACAGAACCAAATGAACAAAACTAAGGGTGTTGTGTTGCTTGGAATAGTTTGGAGGATTTATTTACTCCAGATTTACCAACACTGTACTTGCCCTTTTAATCAGAGAGGCTAAAAATAAGTAACTGTGGGTGAACTGCATTGGACGAGGTTGTATGTACACTCGAATAGCAAAATCTCTGCTGGCCCACCTGAGTCTTAGCCCCAAATCTGTAGCAGCAGGCGGTTTCTGGACGACAGGACACCCAAAACATCACGAGGCCACACACATTTGGGTGGGCTGTCGTCCAGAAACCACCCGCTTTAGATCTGGGGCCTGGTTTGTGGGTCAGTTCTTTAGGGAGGCAAATCTATATCTTAAAATTCTGTCTACAATACCATCTTAGCATCTTCAGGGAGGGGGTCGTTTGTTGTGAGTGAACTTTTGGAGTCTACGGAGCCCTCTGAACGGTGCAACAAAACAACAACAACAGGGCCTCTACTCGTTCGTATATTGCAGTGGTATTGTTTTCTGGTCTAGTTTGGTGGACTCAGCAGTAGCCCTCCCTCCAGCTGACTCATACCAGACAAATCATCTCCATAAGTTTACAAGCGTCAGACAAGGGAAGACATGGAGTGTGGAACTGACATACAATGGGAACTGGTAGTATAGGTAGGTAGGGTTCCAAAAGAGGCAAGGGGTCAGGTATAGTGTGTGTGTGTGTGTGTGGTGTGTGTGTGTGTGTGTGTGTGTGTGTGTGTGTGTGTGTGTGTGTGTGTGTGTGTGTGTGAGAGAGAGAGAGAGAGAGAGAGAGAGAGTAAAGGATGAAGTGGAAGGTCAGTGAAAGAAACGAACAGAGAAGCAGGTTTGGAGATGAAAGGGATGGGGGGGTTGGCAGAGAGGGAAGGAGAGGTTGCATGGAAGGAGGAAGAGAAGGAAAGATAAAAATAATAAAAAGATTGGTGCTTGAGGCGAGGAGAGGAGAGGAAGGAAGGGGAGGTAAGGAAACTGAAGAGGAAGGAGGGAGGGGAGGAAGGAATATAAAAAGAAAGATAGCAGGGAGAGAAAGGAAAACTGAGGATTGTGGGAAATAGTAAAGAGGTGGGAGGTAAGGAATAGTACGAGTAAAGCAAGGTAATAAGAGGTGAGGTGAGGTACGTGAGATAAAGGAAAGTGTTGGGTAATGTAATAAGGCAAGCAAGGGTGAGGTGAGATGGGGAGAGTTGCATGAGGTGAGGGAGGGAAACAGCAGTGAGAATGATAGCTAGCAAAGGAAGGAATGAGGTTAGTAGAGATGAGTTGAGGTGAGAAAGGAATAAAGAAAAGAAAAGAAGAGAAAGGAAAGGAAAGAAAAGAAAAGAAGGGAAAGGAAAGGAAAGAAATGGTGAGGTAAGTAGAGGTAAGGCAGGAATAAAAGGAAATGAAGGAAGGGTGAGGAAAATAGAAGTGAGGAAGGAATAATATCAAGGTAAGGTAAGGAAAGGTGAGGTGAGGTGAGGCAGGAATAAAAGGAAAGGAAGGGAAGGCAGGGTGAAGTGAGTAGAAATAGAGGTGAATAGAGGTGAGTGAGGCAGAAGGTTGGTCCGGACGTGAGAGAGGAGTGGTCACAAACCACCTACATCCTGGTGGTGGGGGTGGGGGGTTGGGGGTGGAGGGGGGACCATCATTACACCCTCACTCACCTCACTCCTTCCCTCCACCTACTTTCCTCTTCATTCGCTATTTCCTCCACCTACTTAACTCTTTATTCTTCAGATTCTTCACCTCTTTACCTCTTCCTTCGCCTTCCTTCACCTTCTTACTTCTCTATTCCTCCTTCCCTGTATGTATTCCTTGTGATCTTTCATCCACACACAAATCTTCCCTTCCTTTTAATCCACTCATCATCATCATCATTCCCATTAACGAATACAAAAAAAATAATATTACTTCTCTTTCTGTATGGTATGGTACTCTTCCCCCCTCCCTTCCTTCCCTTCCCCCCCTTCCTTCCCATTTACCTTCACTCTTTGCTTTCCATTCCTCCGTGCTTACCTTCTATCTCCTCTCGCATCCCTGTGTGGAAGAGAGAGAAAGAGATTGTGTTAATATGTGAAAGAAGTCAAAACATAGGAAATGAAAAATATATATATAACACAGTACATGCATACATTGGTGTGAAGATTCTGGGTAAAATACTAATACTAATACTAATAATAACAATAATAACAATATAACAATAATAATAATAATAATAACAATAATACTAATAGTAATAACAACAATAATACTAATAATAATGATAACTAATACTAATAATGATAGTAACAATAATAATAATAACAATAATAATAACAATAATAACAATAATAACAATAATGATAATAATAATAATAACAATAATACTAATAATAATGATAACTAATACTAATACTAATAATGATAGTAACAATAATAATAAAACAATAATAACAATAATAATAATAATAATAATAACAATTAATAATAATTAATAATGATAACTAATAACTAATACTAATAATGATAGTAACAATAATAATAATAACAAAAATAACAATAATAATAATAATAATAATAATTGTACACATGATATCAACAAGTGTATTTATTTTATTTTTTGGTTCTCTGTGTGTTCATGAAACCTACCAACACTTTATATTAAAAATTTATGCAATGCTAATGGAACACACAAACATTATGATGCCGAGTGTGGCTAGGGTGTATAATTATGTAAGAGTTTGTTTTGGTGAAGAAACTATAGACATACATACATACATCCATGGTTAGTGTATAAATATATAAAGAGTTTGTTTTGGTGAATAAACTAGACATACATACATACATACAATCCATCCATCTTACCACTATTAACATCCTCCACTAACTTTCATCATCCACTTTGATGTTCTCTCTCTCTCTCTCTCTCTCTCTCTCTCTCTCTCTCTCTCTCTTCAACACACCACTTGTCCCCTCCTCATATTCCTTCTGCCAAGTACTGTACCTCCCCCTCCCCCCCCCCCACACCTCACCCTTTAAGGACCACCTCGACACTCGTTCAGGTTTCTCCTCCACACTTTAAACTCACCACTTCTCCTCGTCTCTCTCTCTCTCGTCCGTCTGTGGACGACATCTTCGTCAGCTCTCTCTCTCTCTCCTCTCTTCTCTCTCCTCTAACTATTTCATCTTCCTTTTTTCTCTCTCTTCTCCTCATCGTACTTCATCTCTGCTCCTCTTCTCTCTCTGTCTCATTCCTCTCTCGTCTCTTCTCTCTCTCTCGTCTAGTCTCTCTCTCTCTCTCTCTCTCTCTATCCTTTGCCCTTTTCCGTCTTTTATTTTTATTTCCCTCCAACCAACACTTCCCTCCCCTTCTTCCACAATCACCACACGCACCCCTCTACCTACCCACAACACCTCTTTCTCACCCCCCCAAGCCCCCCCCCCCCACTAGCCAAAGCCCCCAAGCTAAACAAAACCACCACCCACCCAGCTTCCGGTCGGCCACAACAGTACTCACACACACCACATACATACATACACACCAACAAGACAGACATACATACACACACTCCCACCCACTACGACCACTACCAGCTCCCACACCCACACCCATGCCTGCCTTTCTGCCTCCTATCAGCTATGTTATAGTTTCTCCTGACTATTATTACTACTACTATTACTGCTACTACTACTACTACCCACGTTATATATTCTCCTCCTCACTACTACTACTACTACTACTACCCACTACTACTACTATACCTCACTCCTATTACTACTACTACTATTACTATTACTATTATTATTATTACTCTACTATACTGCTACTGTATATACATTTATCTACAGACCACTTTATATACAGTAATCAATTGAGCTTGTACCAATTTCCTCACTATCTTCACCCTCCTTCTGCTGTACATACATACAGAACCCTTACATCATGTCCCTTTCCTCACTATCGCTATCACGTTCTACATTATCAGTTCGAACGCCTCAGCATCCTCCCTCATTATCGCATCATTATCACCACACACACATCCTCTCTCTCTCTCTCTCTCTCTCTCTCTTCTCTGACGTGACGTCACCAATATAGTACAAAACAAATGGTTCCCAG